>CAEGAG010218694.1:0-47987 GCA_903067065.1 Brachyrhaphis terrabensis
TATATATATATATATATATATATATATATATATCTTGAAAGAAATACATAACTTACTGAACTGCTATGTTGCTATTTTAAAACGTTGAATTTTGTGTGAGATTCTGCTCCTTCGGTGAAATTTACCCTAAATCTTTCTACGCACCTTTCCTGGGGTTTCTGCAGAGTCCTTGGAAGACCAAATTTTTAGAATTTAGTTTATTTAAATAACAAATCACGTAAAGAGTCATATCTTTGTCACTAAGTGCTACAAAATAAAATTACATTTTCAGTTTTTTTTTTTTTTTCCTAGCCCATTTGCGGTATCAGGTTAAAACTTCAACACTTGGAATCCCTTCCTTTTTTCCCCTTTTCTTCTCTTAATGAGCTGAGCATCAGAAGTGATTTGCCATTAAAGAGAGGGACACACTGCGGATACCTCTGTTTTAATTTTATTTTGGCTTTATGTCTGACATCGAGCGAGGAGGCATGAAGAGGTGGAGGGGAAGAGAAGGGCAAACTTGTGAGGTTTGACAAAGACAGCAGCAGATGTAGAGGTGTGAGGAAATTAAACGGAGGAGGGAGAGCTATTTGGTGGCAATGAGGGAAGACATAAAAAAAAAAAACTGCCCCTCACTGAGATAGTTGCTCTAAATGAAATACCTGCAGATTGCATGTTGCTTTGCATTTGCAGGGGTATTCAATTTTAATTAGGGTTTTGGAGACATCTTTTATCAGACTGTCACTAATCTCACTCATTCCTCTCCACCCACACACACACACACACACACCCAAACATATCTCATATCGACACTCACAAATGCTAATTTCCTGCCATACGAAAGCAAAAATAAATATAACAAAAGAAAGGCTTCACGTAACAATTTGTCTGATATCCACATTATGAAAAGGGCAATAAAGTAGGGAGAAAGCCGCTCTCCCGTTTCACTGTGGCGGGAAAAAAAAAAACTATTACCTCTACTTTTTAATTGCATTTTGTTTAGGGGCAAAGGTGACGATTCGTTTTGCTCAGGGAGGCACACATGAAGCAATAACAAAAATGTTAAAGCGCATTCCCAAAATTCACAATCCACCGTTATTAAGACTTGTAGGGGAAGGGTAAAGTAAGCAACCTGAACTCACACAGAAAAAGTTCCAGCTTGATTTTAAAAAAAAATTTCTTTAAAATGAGAAAAATGTTTTGTTTCAGGTAAAAGGTTAAAGCATAAAAATAAAAACATGTCTAAAAAGAATTTATAAATTCTCTCTTAATTACTAGAAATATGTTAATCAGGGGGGGAAAAAATAGAATGAAAACAAAATTTTGTTACAAAGTGCAATTATTTCAACGCAGCCACATGAAAACAGCTCCTCCCGCCCCCTGCCGTTCTTCAACACGGCAACTTCTGGCTGTAAAACGTCCTCCTCCGACCTTGTGTTTTATCTGTGTGTGGTGTGGCTGGCTGGCTGGCTGGCCTGTCTCCCTCTCTTCATTCCTGGCCCTCTCCCATTGTTAGTCACCTAGTTTATTGGCTGGAGCAGCCGTGGCGTACTGGACATCATCTGAAACTACAAACGACAGGATGCAATAAGCTGGAGAATAGCAGCAATCTGAGGAAAGTTCTCCATTCACCAGAGCTCCCTAACTCTCTGTCTTCTTATCCTGGGCAGAAAATAAAAAAATCAATACGGCCTTACAGGACTTGATAAAAGTGCTGGACAGGGAGAGAAGCAACGCTGGATATAGTAAATTAAAGTGATCAAAATTTTCCAGTCGACTCAGCCTGCAGCCTACATAAACTAACAACCCTGTCTCCACAACTGTCCATCAACACCCCCACCCGTCCCCAACGCCCCCCCTCAGTCCTCCACCATCACAGCTCTCTTCTTTAGCTTTACTTCAATCTTTGCACTTGATTGCTTTTACATTGCTGTTATTCTTTATTTTAACCCATGCAGAACCTGAAAAGAAATTATACGGTTAAAATTTTGTGCGTGCGCTTTGTGAGATTGCGCACTACGCGTAAGGGAAATTCGATTGACTTTTAAAATTTACTTTTACACTTTTCAATGCAGTCAAATTTTAACAAGATGCCAATGAAATAGAAAAGTTTTGGGTGTCTTTTTTTATTACAGAAAGCATTTTTTTTCCTCCTGACAATTAAAAATCTACCTTGCGTGATTTCCCTGGACGTTTCACTCTACGCGACTTCGAACTTCACAAGAACAATCCAAACCAAATCACAAATACATTTTCAGAACAATCACTAACTACTCAAGAGGGATAAAAACATGAGGAAAATGCAGCCTGATTTCACAAGTGACATTAACGTACAAAGAAGCCATTTACCTCATTCTATAAACCATTTTTGCCTGCAAAATTGTTACACACCCCATTCCATGTTCAGTTTGAAAGCAGTTTAAATTAAAATGTTACAATGGAAGTCGAGGCTTTAGTGTCACTTTTGTGTATCCTGCTTGTGTTTATGGTTGTATAAATTTTATTGGCATTATAAAATATCTTCGCCGACCTCCTTTAGCTTTTGTTTGAGACAGATGTCACGCCACAAGTCCACGTAAGTCCAGAAATCCCAAGGAAGCAGATTTGGTTTAAGTTGACTGATAAGAATGTTACAACCCGAAACAGGAAATTACATCAGCTTAATGCAACAGTCTTGAAAAGTTTACTCCCTCTCTGTTTCTGTCGGGGCTTTTTTTTGTTTTTTGGTTTGTCACCACGTACCGACTCTGATTCCAACACTTAACTGAGTCAGGATTTTGATTCCTAAACTCCTATAAAGTTTTGCCAGTAAGTTAAAATATTTCTTAGATTGCTTTTCCTGAGTGGTCATTAATTATTTGCATTGGGAGCAGAGGCGATGTTGTAAATGTGAGACAATTGTCACTGTAAAACTGGGTTTTCCAATTATTTTAAAGCAAAACCTGAACGATTCTAGAGATGACATTAAACTAGAACCTGAGCTGTCTCTCCAGCCTATATACTTAATTCCAACCTGAATGAACCTCCTGCTCTTATCCATCTCTATTTTTCTGCAGACTTCACTGATACTGAAAACAGCTAGCTTGGTAGCACTTAGTATGTCAAAGAATGACATTTTGAGTTTCCGTCTAGTAAAAACTATCATTCTGACCAACAGGTGATTTCTCTGCATTGCCTCTGCTAATCTTAATCCTATCAATCGAACCTTATGAACACAAACTGCATTAATTAAGTTTCAAACAGTGTGTGTTGCTGTGTGTATGTCTGGGTTACCTCTACGCACGCAGTAATTGGAAGAGACCGTAGAGGCTTCAGAGCAGAGGTGGGGTATCAGAAAGACTCAGCCTGCAGCTCTTACCTCTTGATAAATTTGCATCTTTCAACAGAAATGCTAAAGTATTTGAAATCTTCTCTGTTAAAATAGATTTGGTAATTACCTTTGCTCTAAACCCTAAACCTTTCCTCAAACTGAGTTGACTAGGATCCATTGGAGCAAATATTTTTGTTAAAATCTCACATTGGATTTTTCTACCAAACTAGATCCAAAACGCTTGGATGCCAACACTCGCTACATTTTCGTCACAAATGCGCACAGAACTTTGTCAATATCCCGCTAATGTCGGAAAAACAAAATTTCGCAATTGGGACGATTTCGCAATAAAAATCAAGGGAATACGTTTGTTCACGCGACAAGTAAAAAAAATAAAATAAACACGCTACGCCGTGATCCTCCTACCACTTCCTGTCGTCTTTTCCGCCAGCAGTAACAGATTGTTGATCACGTGACTCAAGTGTTCCCATTGCAGTTTTGCAAAATGCACTAATTTTGGTACAGCCGGATAAACCACCTCATCCTGGAGCAAAAACGGATCAAAAAAACATGAGATTTTTTCAAAATTGCCGTGTTTCCATTAAGTGAATTTATTTTCTTAATTCCAATTCGTGTAATTATGTCATTAACGGAAAAGCAGCTACTGAGGACCTCATGAAGAACCACTAACCAAGTCAAAAATGTATGTAGACTCAAATTTAAGACAAAAAAAATCTGAAAAAACATTGAAATTCAACGAGAATACAGTCGGATTCTCCGCTGAATGACACGGACTGACCACATCTTAAACATTATAGGCTGAACTCGTTTATTGTTCAGCTTGTCGTAAAGGTTAGCTTGCTAGCTTTTAACTAAAAATGACTGACCTTACACCAGCGACGTTTAACACTCTCCCTGTGACTGTTTTACATGGAAACTTTTTATTGCTCTCCTGGACTTGCACATCAACTTAAAAGCTTGCACAACATATATTTAGATTTCCAACTTTATTCTAAGGGACGAAAGAAGCTAAAGAAGTGATCATTTTTACATGTGTTAATAGGGGTGACGGATCTCGGGCAGCACAAATGTAAGACATTTTATAAACAAAAAGGGATCTCTGAGCTTATGTCAAGCCCAAGCTTATGTCAATTAACACACTTCAAATAACTTTGTAATCCTGAAAACCATTAAGGTCAGATTGTTAGCCGATTATAATGATAATAAGAAGATTAAAGTTAGACAGAAGGTCAGAAGCAGGATGTTCTTCATACTGAAGTGACGTCTCCATAGAAAACAGGCCTGTAGTGATGACTGGGGATAGAAATTGTGTCACTTTTAATGTAAATGTATGTTTTGTTTGTGCATATGCATGTCTGTGACTGACTGGTATACCCAGCCTGTTGCCCACTGACCGCAGGAAACGGCCACAGGTTCACCATAACACCGTAAGAACTGGGTGGTTAATAAAAAATGTGCTGCATAATTCATCAAATTGGAATTTAGGATCAAAATATCAATGGTATGCAATGCAAGAATGGATTGGATGCAATATTTGGTGTGATATTATTACAAATTATTCAGTCAAATAACATTTATCAACTCACATTGAATACGAGTTGACGTGTAATTTTAGTGGCAGAGGTGTCAAAAACAGAGGTGGAGAGATGCGTTAAAAGAAAGCTAATCATTACCAATATGCAGGATTTCTTTGTATTTTAGCAGTTCCGTGACAGAATACCTTTTTATCCTGATGTGCAGGGCAGCTTTATTCAATTCACATTGTCTTTTATGGCTCTTAATGCAAGTTAGCGAGTCAGCTGAGGGTTTACAACTAATGCTGGAGGATCATTCACCAAACAGTGCCAAAATCTGAGTGGATATTCACTTAATACAGACAAAATAAAGATTCAAAAATGTTCAAATTAGAATATTTTACGGGACGTAATGACTGTTAGACAAGAGCATGTTGTAATCTACAAAGTGAGACAGTCTGTTTGCAGAAACACAGCACATCACTAAATCCAGGTCAAACCATGCACCTCTATAACAACAATAGAAATATCATCTGCATATTAGGAAAAGTTGCTAACAAAAAAAATATATATATATTTACATACCAAGCATTTAGATTTCTTTTGTATGTTATTTTACGCCTAATGCTGAGGATTCCTATTTTTAACTTATGATTAGGCTTTATAAGTTCTCATATGTTCACTTAAATGCTCTGTTGAAAAGCAGTTTTAGTATCTTGTTTGATGCCGAGCACCCGACTTTGCAACCATCTGAGCTTTTATTTTTCTCCTAAAAAACAGATTTAATCTGTGGTTTGAAACGGAGCGCTGTCACAGATACGCTAATTTAATTACAGTAATTCCAGCAGCAGCTGACTCACTCTGCTTATGCTTGGCCCATTGCGAGCCCCACACTCACACACACACGGCCCCCTTGGCACCTTGTCCATCTAACAGTAAGAAGGGATTAATAGGGATTGTCAAATCCTGTTTAGACTCATGGTGTGTGAACTTTATCACACGGCTCAGCTAAACCCCGATAACTGCAGTTTGATGGCTTCTTTCCGTTGAGTAAAAACATATTTGTGTTGTCTTACCATTTGGCACGCTAATTGGCGAAGTCAAACTGGTACTGACTGCAGGAGTGTGGCAAATTTTCCTTTTGACATTTGATATTTTGAAGCATTTTTGTAACTTAAAACAAAAAAAAAATTATTGTACTGTATTCCAGCAAAAAAATGATGTCGATACATGATAGCATCGTGTGTGATAGCGCCTCAGCTGACAACAAGGTTGATTAAGCTGACATCCGTTGCATGTTTGTGCAGGCGCCATCGTGTGTGTGTGTGCGCCATTGGGCGACACTGGACGTGTGTCTTAGGAATCGGCTTAAAAGAAACACCATCCACTTGAACCTGCCTTGCTGTGACCTAATATCCTGTTGACCCAAGTTAGACAGCAGACAGCCTTGAGACACTTAAATCCAGCCGCAAACCCCGAGCAACACGCACATGTCTGGTTAGCTCACATCAAGGAGAACAGGGGGACCTTCCAGGCCCTCTGCCAAAAAAACAGGGGGCCCGCTTAGTCTGCCACGCTCGTCTTCAACTAATCTTGCAACGCTACACCCTCGGTCAAGCAAGACACGGGACGGCGACGAAATGACTGTAGAACTCACGTCGACAGTAGACATTGACGCTGGCATCTTTGCACGAGTTGTACAAGAAAAACTAAACAAATTGATGCTTTCTAGGTAAATTGTGCGGGGGACGTCGCACGTTTGAAGATTACAAGTCAAATGCACCAGTTGAGCAGATTAACACTGAATCCAATTTGTCAAATTGTCTTACTGAGTTATTAACGATACAAATCCCACTGGTCAAACCCTACCTGAAATTTTGTGTAGCTTGGGTCAGCTGAATGTCACTCCACTGAGTCAAAAAGTTTTCAACGGTTTTATACAGTGCAGGTAATTTTAACCCTTAATTGTCGTGAGTTCCTCATGGACCCATTGGATAACATTTCAGATCTTTGAGGGTTTTTTTTTTTTGCACACAATGTAAACAAACAATGTAAACGTGTTGTATTAACAGAATACAACACGAATGACAGCATTACAGAATAACACAGCATCTCTACAGGTGTAGGAATATGGATTTTTTTCAATGTGGAGTTTTGTCTTTTACAGTAAAAGTACAGTGATTCTTGCAGTTATGTCCTGTTTGATTACGCAATATTACTGTAGATTTATATATAAATATTCTGGAAACATTCTAAAATAGCATGAATTCAGTCACAGTAATATTAACTAATCGTTAAAAAAAAAAAAATGCCCTTTTGAGATAAGGTTCACTGTTCACGCAGTAAATATTTTGTGCATTTGTTGTATCATTAAAAATGGAGTCTTACCTCCACGACACGTTTGAGATCCAGTAATTTCAGTGGATCTGTCGAACACGAAGCAAACCATTCCCAGTTAATTCATGTTGAAAGTTTTCAACAAACGTTAAGAAACGGTTATATTTGGAAGCACCAAAAACTGTTTGTGCTGTTTTAGCTGTAAAATTACTCTATTTACAACAGATTTTTTTTTTTTTCACTGTCGAAGCAAAGTACATGGTGTCCCGGTACATTTAGTGGTTTTCACAGTAAAGTTACCATGTTCTCAGCAGTGGGTATGAGAACAGAAGGATTGATTCTCTTTCATCATTTTTTTTATTTCTTTTTTTCAGATTGTGTGTACTTGCGCTTCAATTCACTGGAGTGTGAAACATGCTTGACATGAATGACGCGGAGGTGGAATGAGACAAAGCTTCAACCTACAGCTTTTCACCCACGTTTACTGTATTAAACGCGAGCGTGTGTATTTGAACTGAGAACAAAACTGAATCCAACTTAAATTCGGTACAATCGGTTTACACGGTGTCACTGATGAGCAACAAATTCTATAATTAATTGAAATCACAGTAATATTAATAGAAGGGGGGGGAAACAATTGCCGCTGCTTTATTTTGAAATGTAATGTACTGATTCTTTTGGGAGCTTTTCCTCCTGATTTGTTTTATTTATCTGTTCTACAATATTTAACATCCTCCAGTTTTCATAGTACATTATAAGTGTATCTGAGTTGCAGTTCCGTCAATGTGTTTTTAGGTACTTCAACTGCAATCCCACAATTAGAGCATTTGGTAGAAAGTACTAGTCGTTTACCCTGCAAACAGCTTTTATTTTTTTCTTGCTGTAGTTTTAACAGTAAAATGATCAAACTCTGTTGCTGTTGAAGTCACGTACAGTGCGAAACTGCAGGTTTAGTCATTTCCAAGGTGAAAATACCTCATTTCCAGAAGTTCTGCACATCCGTTGACGTGACTGTGACTCCATATTGAAGCGAAGTCTACTTCATGTAACAATTAGCTCAGGGCAGTAAAATCTGGAGTCCATCTGCTCTATTTGTTTATCCTTCACATTTTCTTCTTGGTTATTTTGTGCACAACAAACAGATACATCCCACCGGTTACCCTAAGTGCATCCCTCCGACACCATTAGCCGGAGTGTTTCCGTTATTTTTGCACAACATGAAATTAGTTGTAGATCCTTTCCTGTATGCTGGGGAGCATTTCAGGGAAGCAGCTATTAAACTGTTTTGTAAACCGGTCCGCGCGACCATTAGGTGACCACAACTATGAAGATTGGGATTACTAAATTTAGCGTTGAGAGAGTTCGGCTGGCCCACATGTCGTCTCGGTTGCGTTTCGCTGTGAAATGGATCTGAGCCCATCTCCCTCTCCGCCCCCACCCACTCCACCCGTTCACTCCACCTCTAATCCAACACATGATGTCAGGTAGAGATTGTCCGTCTGCGGCAGGTACTCCTGAAGCTTAACTCGGGCTCCTGTGCCGACCGTGATCGATGGGTTTGTTGCCATGTAAACGCACACATCCATACCTCCCCTATGCAACGCATAAACGCTCTCTCACACGCACACGCGTGCATGCACGCAAACGCACGCGGGGTTGATTTTTAAAGGGTCCTCAATCACAGCTACACAACGGACTGATCAATGGCAGAAATGAGTAACAGCTTAGAGTGTTAACAGGCCTGCTTTTTTTTGTCACTTGCTTTATTTTGATCCATTTTTATCACAGAACATAATTCTCCCAGTGTTAGAGGGCCGCGAGCCCCCGGCCGAGGTATTAATTAAAATCTAAATACTAAATATTGATTGATGCCTTATCAGGGCACAGCAGTTGGTCTGCAGGCTATTGATCCGGCCTGTGATTTATTATCATATTTAAGAAAAATCATTTTGCGTGATTATACAGGGTAATGGGTTTTTTTCTAGCAGGGATGTAATTCTTTTTTTTCTCCTTTCTTTCTTTCTTTTGTATGTCGTGTTAAGGATTGACCAGATTTCTCAATCGCGCTCAGAGATCACTGATATCCTTGGCACTCCCCCTTCCCTCCCCGTCCCTCCCTGCTTCCCCCCCGACTTCCCCTTTCACTCCTTTCTGGCCCCTGTCAGAGCAGAGGCGCGCTCTCTCCCGCGCGGGCACTTGTCACCAGGAAGAATGGCTACTGGGATTACCTTTTTAATCACAACAAAAGATTAACAGATGGCGCGAGAGCAGTTATTAGCGAAGCATCTTGCGCTCGTCAAATCAATAAGATGATTTGTAATCAGGGCCGCCGGAGCGAGCGAAAAGGGGAGCCGAGGATGTTCCCCGGCGAAGGATCCTGGCAATCAGAGGCTATGCTGTGTAGCAATTACCTCTCCACCAAATAGGTGCTCTCCCTCCGCCGCCTGGCAGCCCTCCAAAACACATGACAGACTGATAGCAACACGGGGCGTTAACACAGCAAAACACAAAAACGCAGCGTGGGTAACCTTGTGTTTGATCAGGTGTTGGGGGTTTGCTCTGCGATTTCATTTCGCTTTGCGCCTTTTAATTCGTCGGACCGCTCCTTGTAGTCGAGGGGGTCAAATCTAAATGTTTACACACGCTGTCGCTCGCTACAAAAGGCCGTATAGCTCATTAGCCGGTAGCCATAAATAAAGTCAGTCCGGGGGACAAAGAGGGATGATTACAGAAGCTACAGAGGAGAGAGAGAGGAAAAAAAAAAAGGATTCCCTGTACAAATATTTCTCCCCCATGGAGACGGAAGCAAGGCAGGGCATGAGAAGAGCTAAACGTCTGCTAACACACCGTAGCATCCAGTACTGTAAACCCAGCAAGGCTTTTCATTTGTTCATCTCAATCAGCTTGGTCACTCAGAAACACCAACTTGTTCCCTAAATACTTTCATTTTCTGCAAAGAACACCAACTTCCTTTTTATTTATTTTTTTCCTGTTTATCAGTTTTAAGCTTAAGTTTAAAAGTCCAATTAATGTAAAACTTAAACTTGCAAGTGTTTGATATAATTCAATTCGGTTCAGTGTATTGGTATAGCACCCGTTCACAACAATAGTCATCTAAAGGCGCTTTGCGAAAAATAAAATCATTTCAATTCAATCACACATACATTTTTATCCATCCTACGTATCAAATAGTACAATATGCTCAATTAATTATGCAAAGTAGATGATTTATTGTCCCTTATATCCAGATGTCAGACGAAATATTTTTATCTATATCAGTTTAAGCAGAGGTATCATCATCAGACCAACCATGTTTTGCTTTTGCCAAATATTTGTTTATGTCTCAATAGCCTTTGTTTATGAGTATTACAATACAGCACTCCTAACTTTTGCATTCAAACATTTAAATAATGTCTGTCTCCACAAGATGCAAATCTTCTTAATTTAAAAATATCCTTACAGGTCAATAATGATATACCTGCGAATAAACCTGTATTAAATCAGAATTTATAAATTAAAAAAAATTATTACAAAACAAAAAGATATTTCTTATATGTCACCTACTTTCGCTGTGGGTGTTTTTTCTTTTTTTGCAGTCAGGTGAAGGTTTAACTCTAATTGCTGTTTTTACAGCTTGCAGGCGTTTTACAGCAGACCTTTCATTGGTTTCACTGTATTCCTGGAACTAGTATGAACAGCTGAACCAAACACACACACACACACAAAAGACATCTCAGGAGAGAAATGCAAACACATTTTAACTTGACTACTCAAACGGCATGCCATGGAAAACTAACACCACTTTAATATTTTTTTTGTGTCTATATTCTTTTTGTTTTTGGTCTGCTCTTTGTGACTCAACTTAACTTGTTATTCTCAAATGTGGTCAGAAGAGACCCCGCTTTCTGTGATAGCTTGAACACTGTCTCCCAATTTGAAGAATGAACAGCAGGAGATGAGAAGGCCCTGTGGAGGACAGTGAGGGGAGCTGAAAGGTCATTAAAGAGAGGAGAATCTTTGTTGTTTTTTTTACCCAACATTGTCAGAAGCTCTTCACACCGTTTCTACAAACTTTCAGATCTATTTCCATCTAAAGTTGCATTAAAATTTACATCCAGTGCAGCTCTACCCAGCTTTCTGCTCTGTCATTGGTCAAATAATTCCAGAGAAACATCAGATTTTACTGTGAGTTACTCGTAACATGACGTTAAATTAATTTAAATTCATCAAATCAACTCCTCTCAAAATTGCATTTAAACTCCCCTTAGACAAACACACACACACACTGTGGATAAGCAGACGTATGACTACAAAGGAAGCAAAAATGTTGCTCCATATTTTCATTTACAGTTGCCCTCATCAGCATGAGGTCGTGTTGCAGCGTGGCACACGCAGCCACCAGCACACAGCTGTACGTCCACACTGTCAGACAGCGTAGATGTGCACTTACCAGGATTAAGCATGGCAAACGGTGCCAAAACAATGACGGTATGAAGTAACCGATGCTGTTTAAAAATTCAAGGGGCCTCCATTGAGCAGACACACACACACATCCCGGCGTGTGGGCGTGTGTGTGTGTGTGTGTGCCACAGACCGGTTCGACTGGCTGCTGCCTCCTTCTCCTCCAACTCCACTTCCAGCAGCACATCTGGGTGCACAACTCCAGTTCCTCCGGCCTGGCAGTGAAAAGTGCGAGAAAATCTTGCGACGGCTGCTATTTTAAAACCCGTCCTAGGAATGGGTTTTTATGGAATTTTTGTATCATTTTGTACAGTTAAACCTGTAAAAAAAAAAAACCACATTGCGTTCACAACATTGTAGATAGAGACACCTTCTCCCCTCGCGCAAACACACACGCACTTATTATTAGTCACTTGTCGAGTGGCTAATATCTTCCCAAGGTCAAACCTGACGAGGAATTCCAATGAGATTAAGTGTCATCATTGCGGCTTTAGCTCCTTTCTGCTCATTGTTCTTGGAAGCGGCATTAGAGGCTGAAATGGCCAACGTCTTGGTGCCATAAAACCTCTTCCCCTGAGTGTTTGGTCTGGTTTACACCAGGGATGTCTGATGCAGGGCCTGCAGCTTAAAAATGTCAGAGCGATAAAGCTCCTACGGTAATGTGCGTCCAGCAAGTTTCAACTCAAGCAACTTTGATTCTGCTTTCGCTTTAGGAGAATTGTGGCTGCGTGGAGATTACTTTGTGTTTAAAATCGCCAAACGGTAAAATTCGAGGACTTCTGTAGGGTTTGATACAGAAATTAAAGGCATAACTCTAACACACTTTATATTATATATGTATATATAAAACTAGCTAAACCTGGTGGTAGGGCTGCTAGGGAAGTTCACCGTCAAAAATGTAAAAAATTGAGGAGGAATTTAAAAACATCACAAGGTAATGACGTGTTATCGAAAGACATTGTTGACAAAACGTAAACACCAACTATAGCGACTTAATACAATAAACTTTTGAATTTTGTACCCAGAAAATATTTAGTAATTCATTGTACAATCTTTTTTAATTAATGTTTCTTTTAAATGTGAACAGCCTTAGATGGCTTGTTTTAAGATCCACTGGCTGATTACTTCATTAGGAAGTGCAGAAAAATATGTATTTTACCGTGTTTACCTTTTCTTTAGTTTTTTGTTTTTGTTTTTTTTGTGCATTCATTCCTAAATCACATGTGAATCCGGTTCATTTTCAGAAAACCTCCACTGAAGCGGCAGACTCATCGCTGTGTCAGCCACCGTCTACCGCTCTGCCTCTCTCACTAAATTTGACACATCGTCGTTCAGTGGCAGGAGTGAGCGTTTTGTCATCTCCGTCCAAAGTGCCAACTCGATGTCCAATTACGCCCCGGCGACTAATTTAATTACAGTGGCAGCAGAAATGGCCTGATTCAATTCATTTCGCTTATTCCCGATCGGGCCAGTCGGATCAAATTTGACTCATCTCAGGTACAGCCCTGCCTGTCGCTTTTTATCTCCGGGCGTCTCAGACGAGGCCAGATAAGCGAGGGGGCCTGATATGGTAAATAATATAATTTCTGGTTAGGCTCTCAGAATGGCCCCCAGTAGATGCTGAGTCTGTGATCTGAGGGAGAGTAAAAACACTCCACTTTCAGTGCAGGCTCACAGCCGCTTGCCACTTAGTAGAGCCCCAGCTACAATAGTCATTACTAATTCATGATGTCCACAATTATGTATCAGATTGTGTGCGTCTTACATAGTTAACTAAGAGATGTGTGGCAGAGTGCAAAGCTACAAACCGTCTGGAAATAAAACGATGCACACTGCGCTGTTCGGTCAGGCAGCTTTGCTATTTTTTAATTTTTTTATCCAAAATGTTAATTACTCTATTATTTACCCAAATAATGAGTCAAAAAATGTGGCCCAGTTTGTTGTTTCGATAAAAGAATAGTAGCCGTTTAAATTGAAACTATACCTTTAATGATGTAAATGTGTGTAATAATTTCTTCTAAAATGAAGACATGATTTTTCTTCATTTCAATTAGGAGAAGCAAACAAGGTTAGTTAGCATCAGCTATATGCCAGAGATGTCCAAAGTGTGGCTCTTGGGCCATTTATGTTCCTCCAGAATGACTTTGTGTGGCCCTTAACCACAACTACAAAGATTGAAAAAATATATTATTATTATTATTATTATTATTATCATTATTATTGTTGGGTAAAAATGAAAAAAAACGTCAGACTAATAAAAAATGTATTACCATAATTTAAAAACAAAATCATACTTTGACCAAAAATGTGTTCATAAAGCCTGTGTAAAAATACAATTAAACATGGAGTGTGACCTAAACGCATTTAGTTTGACCCAAAAGCAACAATCTTTTCAACTCTCTTTGGTAACCTTGCTATACAGTGCTCATCAGTCATCGCAACTTTATTTATACAGCATTTTGCAAAGCTAAGTTTTTGACAAATTCATTTTTTATTTATTTTTTCTTAAATCCCCTTGGACCTCCTTGACAAAAATCTGAGTCCTGTATAAATAAAGAAGCACAATGAAAAACGTTTTTGTTGAATACCAGAGGAAGAAGTTTTGCTTGTGCGTTTTTAACCCTTCACCTGCAAAGTACAGGGATCTCAGTACCAGCTGTATCCCACACTCACAGTTTGGATGAAAGATAAAGAAAATATAAGCAGACATCATTTTCTGCATGAAGATGAATCGTCACGTAAACTCTGCTCCTTGTCAGTAAAAGTTATACATTTTAACACTGTGAGATTGTTACATTTTTTTTTAAACCTGATCATTTTTACTGCAATATATGTAAAATATGTGTTTTTGTGTGTGTGTGTTTTTTATTATTATTATTATTATTATTATTATTATTATTATTACTGTTAACCCCTTTCCTTATTCTTAACGTTATAAACTTCAACACTTTTTTTTCTGTTAAAAATCCAACAGAGTGTGCCGGGTTACACCCAAAAACCCAACGCTGTCATGTTTAAATGAACACAGGCAGGATCAGGCTGCAGTTCACACACATCGGTTTGTCTTCAGCCCAGAGTGATCGCTTATCACACAGTGCAGTTTGCGACTTCCCTCGCACATTCCCAGAGTTCAACTGCTGAAGTTTACTAGCGTGAAAATGAAATCCACAAACTCTCCTTGGGCCATCCTGACTTCAGATGAAATGTTGAAACTGTACAGTTCTTTAACGTCAAATCCCCCACCTAATTTTATTGCGAAGCGAGCCAGAACCTTTGACTGAAATCCAACTCTCTGAAAAGCAAACGCTAGCACATGTATTAAATCAATTTTTTCCGATTTTCACAGGATGTCTGAGGTTTTTCCATAAAATATTTGTCAGTTCCGTTTGTGCACAATAACTGTAAAATATCTGGAGAATTTTCAGTAAATATTTCAACCAATTCAAGTCATTTTAATACCTGAACGTGTGTATCAGCTGGGGCAGTTGTAATATCTTCACACACACTGAAACAACTTAGACTGTAACATGTTTCAAAATGCAAATAATAGAAAAATTTTTATGAATTAACATAAATGTGATTTTATTCAAATTACATTGACCCTAACAGAAAATGACAACCCTACAAGTTATAGGACCTGATATTATTATAATCTGCAAGTCTGAGTTATTGTCCATGTGTTACTAGAAATAGTTCAGAATTGGCGTTAAGAAGCAAAGTGACGATAAATAACTAATAACTATATGTTGACAAAATTTGTCTTCAGAGATGTTCATATTAATAAGTGGGGGCGGAGGGGGGGGTTCCCAGCTGTCTGATTGGTGCAGATGGTGCGCCGTCGGCTGCTACAGTAGCCCGCGCGGCGTGTGTTTGTGTGTGCGCGCGAGCGCGCGCGCTTGCGTCTGTAAGCGCGTCGGTTGCGGCGCCGCAAAGACCTCTGATTGGTCGCTTACGCAATCCTCACTTTTTTTTCTTTTTTTTTTTTTCTTATGCTGCGCAACTTCAGCGGGCATATGAAATGCTTCCCCACTCCCCGGAACACGCGTGTAATATCATGTCCCAGCGATGGATGGCTCCGTGTGGTAAATATTGAACACCCCCCCCACACACACACACACCAACTCCCCTAACTGTACACAGCGACAGAGAGAGAGAGAGAGCGGGAGAACAAAAAAAAATAGAAAGAAAAGTAAGGAATGTATAAGTTCAATTACCCTCTTGGTGTCCTGCTCCGTGCCCGGCCTCCATCCGCTTTCTATCCGCAGTGGAAGGCAGCCTCAGCCTCAGCCTCAACCCCGGAGAGCAGAGAAGAGGAGAGGAGAGGAGAGGAGCTGCTACACCCGCCTGCCTGTGCACTTTACGATGCAGAGAGGGCCAAGCCGCGCAGGGCTTTTTTCTTACCTTGCCGCACGGATCCAGAGGGGGTGAAGTGGTTAACAACGGATGTTTGGGAGATTACGCGTTCCTCTTCTCTCCCACCCTCCCTGCGTTCCCCCCACCAACCCCCTTCACCACCTCTTCTTCTTCCTCCTCCTCTTCCCTTCTCCTCCTGCAGCAGCAGCAGCGTTTGGTGACTCTCTCGTTGGAAGAGTGAGTGGTCAAAACAGTGAGCCGCATCCGGTACCGACAGCATCATTAAACAAGGTTTTAGTTTTTGCTTTTCCCCTCCGCTGTCGGCGTTGGAAATGAAGCAAGTCTGATTGTAATTCCTCATTAGCGGCGACAGATTTTCTCTTCATACACCGCTGAAAGCAAAAAATAATAATATTATTTTACGATTTTCATTTGGATTAGATCTCAATAATATATATATTTTTTTTTTTGGGGGGGGATAAACATGTAAAATTAAACAAAGTAGATTCCAACTAACTTTTAAGAGGCACTTAGTTAATACAATTACTTAAATTCTAACTGTTAAGATTTTATTATTATTTTTTTTTTTATCATTTTATCCTCCTATGTTCAAAAGGAACAACAAATGTAAAACATGATATTTGATAAAGTTATGAAATGTTGCTGAAATGGAGGCATAACTGGGTCCATAAAAACTTTTTTTTCCCAATATTTAGAGGCAAAATAAAAAAAAATCAATTTTATTTGTTTTCATCAATACAGGGCTCAATGGATAGCTGTGTGAACTTGTGCCATCCTTTCACAGTAACTATCAGAATTAAGAACCTCGACCTCCTAATACCATTAGCATCGTTGCTAAATGCAAACTTTTTCAAAAACAACTTTTGTTAGCTGTTTTTTTTAATAAGTTTATCGATTCATTCAAAACAAAACCCGTACAAACATGTTTCTGTTACATGCGGCGCAATAATAACAGTGGGCTGATGCAGTATTTTTAGTTCATTTCTAATCAACATTCAGGGGTAAGATTCTTACTCATATAAAGTAGCTAATGTTTGAAAATGTCATTCTGGAATTTTCCCACCTAAACTTTACGTGGCCTATGAAATGATTTTTGCAGCGTCTGTGAGTTAATTACGTTCCAAGCAGGATAAAACCCAAACCCTAATGATTTTTCCCTGGACTTTTCGGATCTCCCCCCTCTAAGCCCCTCCTCTTATGTCCACCCCGAATTAAAGTGGCACCTGGACTTAAATGGCACCTTCCTTTCCTTTCCCCCACTTTCCCTTTCATCATCAGCAAAATAAAAGATTAAGCCTATACGGAGGGGATTGTAAGGGCTCTCCCTCTCTGAGGCACGGGGCGGGGATGGGGGTGAGAGGGGAGGGATCTTCATTCTGCTGCCTTTGTGATGATATTGATGATGATGATGGCCAAGTGGACAGTTTGATTTTTGTGCGGTGAGCTAGTTATAAAGAATCGATATTATATCAAGGGGGGTAACTTTGGTGATAAAAGACTCCGGCCACTGCGGCTATTCATCATAAGTCTGTAGCAAGCAGATAGGTCAAAAGAAATTATATTGCTCTAAAGAGTGTGTCTCCTTATCTCCCGGTACCAGGGGGAGTGGAGGACATGCCGATCGATACAGTATGGCTGCCGTGGACTCCTTGCAATTATCAATAGCTGATTTTGTCTTCCCGGGGCTGCATCTATTAATACCAGATAATAACACCCTCATGGACATATCCTTCCGAGGGGATGGTGTGGGGCGGAGGTGGGGAAAGTAGGAGTAAAGTTTGGTCTGCAGGCCGACCTTGTTGTCAACAGATTCGTCTCATATGAGGCGAACACGGGGGAGTAGACGTCAAACAGACAAGAGGGACGGAGGGAAGCCTTAGGTTGAAAAGGCGTAAAAAAAAGAAGAAAAAAAAAAGAACATTGCCTTTCGTCTGAAAAGATGTCCGGATTTCATTTTTCTTTTTTTTTCCAGTGTTTAGACACAAGGCAGTGTTGTCTATTCTTTGCTCAGAGTATAAGTTTCGATGTCAGTGAGTGGACTGAGTGAGCAGGAGCTCTACTGATGAGCGGGTTCATCAAACAATTACTCCAAAGAAATATTTTTGATGGGAGTTCCAGGAGAAAGTGTTTTCATGTTTCTTTTAAAATCTTCAGCTTTTGTTAAATGTTTTGTGAGAATACAATACATTTGTATTCCGACAATACAAATGTCGAAAAGTCGGACATTAACATGTTCATGACATACACAAGATCAGACTGTGCTCCCAGTTTATCAAGGCTTACAACTTCGCAGTCATATTTAGACTTCAAAACACATCTCTTTGTCTTTTTAGCAACGTAAACATGGGAGCTAATGCTGTCTCTGGGGAATAATGATGCCAGCTTAGCCTTTATAGCCTGATTGCAGCTAAATAAAGACAAGGACTCGTCGACTGCTGGTTAGGCCATTACGTCAATCGCATCAACAACTTCTTTGACGTTTAGACATCTTTATGCGTCTTAAAGTAGTCGTCCATTGTTTGGAGCAATGGCTCTAAATTTAAGAAGGGATTTTGGAGGTTCTGAGGCTAACATTTGGACAAAAACATGATAAAGAGATGCATTTGGATTTAAGAAGTCAAAATGTAGTTATTTGATCGACCTTGACATGTAGACCTGTAGGCATCTTCTTGAATACCTAAGTTTATCGTAGACTATTCTTTAGCTTCATAGTCTGACCTTCAAAGTATTTGTTTAGACTAAGTTTACACAAGAGTTGCATTTTCAATGCATATTTCTGTGCTAAATAAAGGAACTGACCACCACCTGAAATAGCCACAGGAAAGACATTCAGGAAGTCCAGTGTTTGGGCCTGAATGTGTAAATCTTTGGAGTTTGGGAGTAAAAGACAGACTGAAATATGACCAGGAGACATTGTTTGTCTTGACAACAATAAGACAAATGTATCTTGTTGTGATCTTTTCCACTGTTCAGTTTTCAGCCACATGCTTCCAGCCTTTATTTGGGTTAAATATAATTGGCTGACCTGACATAGAAAAAAAAATAATAATAACAATAATTCCAGATCTCTCCAGGTCACGTGATTGCTCCAAATTTAGCTTAAATTTTGAGGTCAGAATCCAGATAAAGGAAGAGAACCCTGCTTTGAGTCATCAACCATGGGAAGAATGTAACATCCCTCGGTTACATTTGATCAACCGTAACATCTTTTCTGCCACATTAATCCATCAGCAGACATCTTTTGAACTTTTAAACTGCATTTTCACGTTGCTCGAGTCAAAGAGAACTCCGCACTTCCTATTTCTGCTCGACATAAGTTGACTCACCATTCTCCCGCAAGAGAAACCTCCATTGACATCTATTGTTTGAAGGGATTGTTTCAAATTTGTGGAGAAATTAGTTGGCTCTGAGGGAGAGAAATGTTTTTTGCATCAGTGAAAGAAATCCTTAAACCGGAGACAACTTTATGTTTTCTGTCTTCTGATGCGTTGCAATAATGTGGAATACTGTTTGCAAAATTCCAAATAGAGCAGTAAAGGTAAAGCTGTTTTAATTGTGCCAAATCATATCTTATTTATTGGCTTTTTATTAAACGTCCTGACATTTGGATGTAACTGAAAGTAAAAAAATATATATAGAGAGAGATAAATCTATTTCTTAATGTCGGTTTTTATGTCTTTTAATATTTGACTTTGCAAAATTGAAGGCCACACGCAGGTCGATTCACCAGATTTGATATACATGAATAAATATAAAATCCTTATATTTTATTTCAACCCTCAAACAAGACCAGCTGTCTCTCCCGCGGCTGCGTAAATGCGCAGCCGCATAAAACTTCAGAGAGCGCGCGGAACTTTCCACGAGAATCCGTAGGAATCCAGCGCCCCTGTATCGATTCATCTCGCGTCCCCCCCGCCACCCCCCACCCCGCCGCCGTATGATGATATGATGGGAGGTCGACTCTGGGTGGTTCGCGCCGGCGGAGGACTGAAGGGGACGAGCCACTGAACAGCAACGTGGTGGTACATCCTAGTGGCGGCTGAGAGCAATGGGCTGAACCCTTGCTTGGGGGTTGACACTCGCGCACACACAGAGAGAGAGCGCAGTCCCCCCTCCGCGCACACAGAGAGCCGCATGCCCAGCAAACGAGAGGCAGCGACGCTGCGAGCGGGCAGCCAGAAGATCATTTCAAAGTTGGCTTCGCTTCCCGAAGAAGAGAGAAAAAAGGGGGGGGGGGAATCGACCCGGTGACCGACGTTTCTTTTTTTTCCCCCTTTTTTTTAAATTAATTTTTCGTCTGGGAAAACAAGCGGGTGTTCTTTTGTTTTTGTTTTATCCTTACTTTTTTTTTTCTTTCTTTCTTTTTTTGGACACTTTCGCAGAGCGCACCGACTGCAAGGGGCGCAACCGGGAGCTGCAAGCACGGCTGCAGGAGGAGCGAGGCAGCAACTTCACACAGCGACCGAGAAGAACTGAAGAGACTTTCTTTTCTGTCGCGCGGGGGGGACAGTTAAGTTCAGGCTCCCGCATCAGCGTGTGGCGTCGCTGAGCCAAAACAAAAAGAGAGAAAGAAATTAAAAAAGAAAAGAAAAGAAAAGCCGTGCTGTTCTCTCAGAAGACGCGCGTCAAAGTTTTTCTTCTTCTTGTCGCTTTACTGTTTTTCGTTTCTTATATTCTCTTTTTATATATAGCCTATATATATATTTGGAAGAACCGATCTGCGCCTAAACAAAAAAAAAAGAAGCAACAACGAAAAAAAGCGGTGATGGTTTGAACTGCTGTTTCCAAAAAAAAAAGAAGAAGAAGAAAATAAAATCCCAAAGCATCCAAAGATGCGCTCCGAGAGAAAAGTTTAAAGAGAGAGACCACACGTCAAGTCGCTTCCTTTGAGGGGGGGGCAGGAGGAGGTGCGACCAGACAAAAAGAGAGAGAGAGAGAGAGTGCAAGAAGTGAGCCAAGATTGGAAGACAGACTGTTCCAGAAGAGACTTTGAGAAGAAGTTTTTTCTGTTCTTTTCTTTCCCCCCCCCCCCAGCTCCATCAAGGCTGAGCGATGCGCACCAGAAACAGCGGAGTTTGAGCCCTGCGCTCCTCTGTGGAGAGCTCCCTGTGAACGGGGCAGAACAGGAGAGATTTTGGTGTGTTGTGTTGTTGGAGGTGTGACAGGGGGTGTGGGGGAAACGGACGGACGGACGGACGGACGGAGGAGGGGGAGGAGGAAAAGTGGAGGGGGGAGAAGGAAAAAAAGAGGAGAAAAAAAACTAATTGCTCAGTCCGTCCCTCATTACCATATCCAATGCGCGTCCGCTGGACCCCGGCCAATCCTCCCCACCTTCACACGGTGCCATTAATCGCGAGGCATTATTCACTATCATAATTATTATCCCGACATGCGCAATCCGACGCACAGCGACAGAGGCGACAGGAGCGGCAACACTGGCTAATTTCCCCAGATTACAGCCCCCCTCTTTCTCACACACACAAACAGCACAACACACACTTTCCAAAGCGCCGCAGACTGTTTGTGAACTTTTATTATTTTTTTTTTAATTATTTTTTTCCCTTTTATTTTTTATATATTTATATATATATATATATACATCATTTAAAAATATATACATTTTTTTAAGCCGATCTCCGCTGATGCATCTGCACAGCGCGGACACATCAGCGTCAAATCAGCGCAAGCAGCACCGCCAGCACTCACGCCTGCAGCAGCAGCCGAAGCAGCAGCAGCAGCAGCAGCAGCATGTCCCGACGCAAGCAAGCCAAGCCGCAGCACCTCAAGTCGGACGAGGATCCCGCACTGACCGGGGTGATCTCCGAGCACGGTGAGTGGGATCCGGTCAGCTTCCGACTCGATCTTTCCTCAACTTTTCTCTCAGAGTAAAACACTTGATATTATTGCTATTATTATTTCTGAATTCATTTGCGTTATTCTTAAGGTTCTGGTGTGGGTTATTTATGAAATTAACAATAATAATAAAAAAATATATATATTTATATAAGTTCAATAATCCACTTGTCGACGCAGGAGTTCCTCGTTTTATTCTGCGGGAAAGTTTTTGCCTTTTGATTGTCGCACAGATTGCATCATGGTCGGCTGTTGGCTGACAGATGACCTTTAGGATTAATGGAACAGACGCGCGCGTTAAAGCGACCTGGACGCAGTGGCTCTTCACATATCTGCAGGCTTGGCTTTTCTTTGCAGGAGGCCTTCCTTCTTAAAAAGACAAAAAAAAAAAAAAAAAAAGGCCCTCTTTTTTGAAATAAATAAATTCTGCAAATGTAAACATCCGAGCTGTATGTATAAACTCTTACATCTACGTCGTTTTCCACTTGATTATGTCGTTATCAAACACACACCGTGGGACAGCTGACAGTCTTATTTCTTCCTGTCTGTCTTTGAAAATGTGGAATTACCCTTCATGTGAGGCCTCAGATTTAATTTGTGTTAAATGTCCTTTCAAGGGTTTTTTTTGTTTGTTTTTGGTTTTGGTTTTTTTTCTGTCTTTTGTCTTAAATGCTTTGTAAAAAAGGGGTCAAAATGCGGGAGTCTGTTTCAGGTCGAAGACTTGTTTTCTTTTTTTTTGTTTGTTTTTTTTTGTCATGGAAATGTTTTTTTTGTTTACCCCCCCAACCCCCAAACCCCAAACACCCCTCACAGCCCCTCCACATAAATTTACCACACTTGATTTGTCCACCCCTGGCCCCCCTTGCCTTTTTTTTTTTTCTTGCTCACAATCTCGACAACGTCGCTTGACAGAGCTTGTCTTCGCCATATGGAGAGAAGGGATTATTTATCCTTCAGCCTGCGCCGCTAAAACATCCCTATAGTAGAGTTAGAGTCAAGTCTGGAGGTAGCTGTAGGAGTTGTGCAAACAAGTGGGGGGGGGGAGTTTTTAAAGAGCAAAATTAACAATTTAAAAGAAAACTTTGGAGTGCTGAAATGATATTGGAAAGTGTAGCAACTATTGGAGAAAAGGTCGAGAT
The DNA here is from genome assembly GCA_903067065.1 of Brachyrhaphis terrabensis. Taxonomy (NCBI): domain Eukaryota; kingdom Metazoa; phylum Chordata; class Actinopteri; order Cyprinodontiformes; family Poeciliidae; genus Brachyrhaphis; species Brachyrhaphis terrabensis. The sequence goes on from CAEGAG010218694.1 coordinate 22,989, forward strand.
TTGTTGCAGCGTTTTCACATTTCTCCGGTTTAGGCCTTCGTATTAAATCACTGCCGAAATGCAAATCTGTCACAAAGTTACGGCTATGAAGGTAGAATTAAAAAGAAAAAAAAAAAAGAACAATCTGGTAATGTCTGCGTTTCCACTGACAAAAACACACACTTGTGCGCCCCTACACACAAACACACACATCTCTCTGGGCTTCTTTAGGAAAGAAATGCGTGATGTAATCTCGGGGGAGCGGCTGTCTTTGCATGTTGAATTGTGGCTGTGTAGGGAGGTGTGTGTGTGTGTGTATGGAGACAGAGGGGGTTCACATTAATGACTCCTGGCCCTTTTGTCCAATTTGCTCATTGTTTTTTTGTTGTGTTTTTTGGCGGGTAATTTATGGGCTGCTCACAGTCACAAAAAACACAAACACCGTCAGATCGCCCCATTTTACCCCTCCTCCCTGTCACCCTCCTGTCACCCCCTTGAATTTTGGGCAGAGATACAGAACATCCATCAGGTTTCTCTCCTGTTGGATTTATAATGTGGAAAACAAAAAAAAACAAAAAAGAGGGGGTGGGGGGACTTCTCGTTCCTGTTGAAAATCTGCAAAGAGATGGATCAAGGAACGGGAGTAGATGACGTAAATGTAGACTTTACAGGATTTTTCTCAACTCAACTTGCGACTTTTTTTCTTTTTTTTTTTTTTTTATTGTATCCTGACATTGCCATTGTGCCTGAGCCTGGAAGTGGCCGTGGAATGTCCTCTTCTCATTGTTGCACCACACTGACTGGCTTGTCCTCATGGGTGTGTGTACATGCGTGTGGGTGTGTGTGTGTGTGTGTGTGTGTGTGTGTGTTGAGGTGAGGGGGGATGGAAACAATCCCAACCTTTTTTTTTTTTTTTTTGGCACGGTATGTCGAATCCCCGCACAGTCATGTCACCAAACCGAATAACGCCACGCCGTTGTCGCGACCGGTTTTTCCCTGCTCTTCCTTCTTCTTACCACCCGTCGCCACGGCGATCCCCATCGACCGGCTGGCCTTTCGAAACCTGCTCCCCGAAGTAGCTCGAAAGTCCCAATTCGAAGTTGAAATTCATATTGGTGGGAGGGGAAATGATAAAAAGAAAACAAAAAAAAAAAGTAAGGCGTCATTTTGTTAAATAAAAGAAAAGCAAAATTTGAATTTTAACGTTGTATTTTCTCCCTAAATCTTCAAATTTATCTGATGTGTTTCGGACAAAGCTTCCCCCCCTCCTTCTTCAGCTCAAGCACGGTAATCGTCTTGCATCACTGCAACAAAAAAAAAGAACAAAACATGAAAAACTGAAATAAAGTACCAGAGATTATGTCTGCTGCCATCTCTAAGGCCTTCCGGACACTTGCCCCCACCCTTCTACCTCCTCGCCTGGGGGCTCGGTGATTTGGGGGATGGGGTGGGAGTGGGGGGGTTGTGTATGTGTGTTAGCATGGGGAGAGGAAGGAGGGAGGGGTTGTCAGCTTAGGAGTGCTTTTACAAAGCTTGCTGACTTAACCTTTGTGTAGTCCCCTGGCCGGGCAGATCCTGCCGCTAGATGTCAAGCTCTTTGTACAATTAGAACATGCGTGCTGCTGACCTTGGCAGCACAGCTCACTCGTGTCTGAGTGGGAAGCAGCAGCAGCAGGAGCAGCAGCACACCGTCACTCCTTTTGCACTTTTACGTCCAACCTGTGTGCAGTGGTGAGAGAGTTCAGGGAAAATGCAGGGCACGGATGAGCAAGCATAACTCGGTTGCTCTTTTACCTTTTGCTTATTTATTTATTTTTTAGCCGCAACGTTCCTGAAACCCGGGTTTGTATTAATTCAAGGCTGACATCTTCAGAGAGAGATAAATGATTCAGTCAGAACCTTCTTCTTTTGTGCTTTGTTGAAGAGTTAAAAAAAAAAAAACAGAGAGAGAGAGAAATTATGGAGCGAGTGCTAAAACCCCTGCTGACAGTGACAACATAGTTGTTGCCCACTTCCCCTGCAGTGGGGCTTTTGTTTGCCTTTTGTTTTAATCCCTTCTCACCACTGGGTGCAGGCCTGCGGACCACCCACGTGGATGTGCCAAGGATGTCTTTTTGAGAAGGCACTCAAACAAAAGAAAAAAAAAGCAAATAAATAAAGATGGCTGTGTCTTAATTACTACTCGGAGCTTGAACACGGCGCACGAGCAAGCGCGATCCGGATCGAGAGGAAGGGCCGAGGCAGGAAGACGGAAGGCGCTGTTTGACTTGACTGGAGCGTGTTTGGGAGGCTTAGGGATCACCTGCTGAAGATGTTGCACTTTCTTTCCCGCCCCCCACCTCCCTGTCCTGCATGGCAAACAGTGTGGTGGGTCTGGTTGCCCTGCAGTGTCAGGTCAAATTTACTCTACCCCCTTTCCCCCGCCCTTAACACCTCCTTCCTCTTGTGCTTCACAGAACCTGACCCTAACCGCTATAAAAGATGCAGATTGTTAATGCAAAGGAAGAGCAAACTGCAAACCGATTTTGCTCAGGAGTTGAAGCCTGCCGCGAATATTGAGTTTAGAAAGAACATAAATTGACGAAATGTCCGTGTCCTCGCGTGTCGGACCTCCTGACCCCCCCGCTCCTCCCCAGGCGCAGGAGAGCCATCGTGCCGAGCGGCGCTGCCATCCGGACGGAGCGCCGTCACTGAATACTGTATTGCAAACGCTTGCACAAACAAATCGTTAATGTTTTGGCTGCGCCACATCTGCAGGGGGAGGACAAAAGGCCTCTGTATATGTGTGTGTGTTGGGTGTGTGTTGTGTGTGTGGTTGTTTTTGCAGATATGACTGTACCACTCGATGACATGCGCACATCCGGCCTCGGAGCAGGCCGAGCCTCCGGCAGGTCTGGGGGCTTCACCGGGGTGTTGCCTCGCAGACATCAGTCTCCAGGAATTGTTCAATAGCCAAAGCACACACGCATACACCCCCACATGCACGCCCCCACACACACACACACACACGCTAAAGAAAACCAAAAAATATGTCAGAAATATAATTAATGCATATGCTTTGACACTGAGCAAAACTTCAGCTAGAGAGATTGACATAATTCATTTTAAGCCGTATTGTGGACGTCTCAAAGCGGAGCTCTTTTCATCTTTTCAGTCCTGAGTGGAATCTATAGCATACATTTATTTTTAAAAATGATTATCTGGATGATTAGAGTTCTGGGAGCAGAATTTATTTATTTATTTTATTTTAAAAAGGAAATTTACCGGAAAAAACGTAATCACAGAATTCCAACATTGTTGGAAGCATTAAGGTCTTCTTTCTTTTTTTTGTCTCTCTCAGCTGGAGAGTGAACTCACAGTGAATCATCTCTCTCTCTCTTTCTTTCACTCTCTCTCTCTCTCTCTCTCTCAGACTGTGAGGTTGTCCTCGGATTCTTGAAAGAAATGGATGATGTGGGAATAATTAGAGCACAGATGCTGATCACCGACGGTTTATGTAGAAAACAAGCTGGCAAATTAATGACAATACCTGATTTTTATTTTTTTTTCCCCCTTTCTAAAAAAAGACACACTTCGGATGTGAAAAGCGTCGCTCGTCGTTTCTGCGTCTCATTAATTGAATCTGGAAAACGAAGGAACGGGAGCGTAGTCAGCGCTTGTTTTTTTTTCTTTTCTTTTCTTTTCTTTTGTCAATCCCCTTCCTGTATCTTCTTTACAGAATTAGCATAAAAAAAATCTCTGAGGTTTTATGTCAAATTAGTGATTCCAGTAAAAAAAAAACAAAAAAAAACAACTACATAATTAATTAAATAAATAAACAAAAGTGGACACACAGATTCAGTCCCAACAATCCCTCCATCGACTGCGTTCAGCTAAATATTTACATCTGCGTAAATGAAGACTTTTAAAGGAATGGAAAAACAGATTGGATTTTTTTTCCACCCCCCACCCACACTCTCTCATCCTATAGTCCTTAGAAAATCAATACACTCTTCCACACACAGACACGCGCGCACGTGTCTGCAGACACACACCTTCGTGCTGCAAAGATGCAACAATTCTGACAGCTGCACGACCAAGTGTTTTTTTTTTTTTGTTTGTTTTTTTTTTTCCCCTGAGCCTCCAACACGTTGTGATGTTTTCACTCGAGGTTCAGAAGCGTTCAGGTGGTTTATGGCGGCGGATCGCATCGCTGTAATTAACACTGACTAATTGTTGCAGCGTTCGAACTCACACACTCAGCAGCACTCCTCTGCTTCCTGATCGCTTTTTTCATTATTATTTTGTCCTGTTTGTCTGAAATTTTAAACGGCGAACACACACGCGTCCCATCGAGGTTTAGCATTCAATTTAGCTGAGCTTTTTTTTTTTTTTTTTTTTTAAATCTTGTTAATTATACATTCTTCTAATATGAGGAACTTGTAAATTCACAATAGTGGAAGTTGTTTTTTTTTGGTTTTGGACCAACTTTAATTTGAGTCAGTTTTAGATTGTCAAGTCTGTGCAAAATAAATAAATAAATAAAAATAAAAATTCTCGGTGTATACAAATCTAATTTTTTAACGTGCTGATCTCCACACGTATGCGCAGGGTCTGAGTACACTCTTTGTCTTTGGAAAACGTGCCAGTGTGTGTGAGTGTGTGAGGTCAGAGGCACACAAAGGCCCCCACTTGTGATTGTATGAATGAATAAAAGAGATTGACAGTAATACCATTCTAATAACTAATCAGCTCAACACAATGCCTGCTCATTTGTGTTGACCTTTCAACCCTCAATTATGGAAATGAGTTGTGCTGTCCACTGCCGGGTTAAGAAGCTTTTTAACCCGCTGTCACGTGTCGACTGCATTTCCAGGCGCTGGCTCCTTTCTTTACTTTTAATTTTTGTTCTCTTCTCAGTTTCTTTTTTGAATCTGAACATTATATATATCTATATATCTATCTATATATGTATAGATATATATAGATAGATATATAGATATATATAATTTTTAAGGGAGATTATGACATTCAAATCTTGTTTAAATGTACTTTAAATGTACAGTACACGGTGGGAATTCTAAAATAATCATGTACATTTAAAGTGGGCTTAGTGTTAGTTTCTATTTTCTCCGGGTTTTTTTTATTTTTTTTTTACCTTAATAAGAAAAATTGACTGTCACTTCTAGCAGCCAGTGGTGATGAAAACACAAACAAGGCTCTGTAATTGGAACCTTGCTTTATTTGCAATTTTTTTTTATTTTATTTTGTATTTTTATTTTAATATGTTCATTGAATAAGTCACAGACAGGGCAGAAGTTGTCAAAATGGCAAAGAAAAACAAAATTAAGCTGATTTGTATTTGACTCTCGAACGATCTTTGGGTTCAGTTTGTATCAATGACAATAAAAACAAACATAGATCAGAAAAACTGAGTGAACACACGTCCTACTGATACTGAAGACAGGCATAGGCCTGCATGAGACTCTCAAAGCGTAAAAACACCTCGGCTTCAGGTTGTCATGATATTTTCAGATTTGATTTTCAGATTTGCTTAAAGCAAAAATGCATGCCATGACATCACGTTTCTTTTAATCAAAGCACAGGAAAGCAAGAAAAATATTCCTACTGCTGCTAATAGAACAATTTCTACCTACGATGATGATAATTTCTGCTCTGTTTTATTCATAAAACTGAGCAAAATATTTTGAATAAACACCTGCTGACTTTAGTGCTGGCTTTCAGCTGCTTATTGTGCTGAATATTTTGCATTTTTGCTCAAGAAACAAAAGAATATTAGCTACTTATTTAGTGAAGTTATCTTCTGCTCAGCAGGTAAAGCTATAGTTTTGAAACAAAGTCTCCCTAATAAGAGTGATGAGTGTTTGCTCCTCCAGTTTCCACAACACAATTTTCTGTGTATTTGAAGAAACTACAATCTTTTCAATCTTTGTCTGTCACACTTGTAAAGGTGTTGTGCACTTATTTCGACGTAGCGATTGAGCGAGTGGAGCAACAGGTAGAGCTGGGAGGGACTTTATGCTCCATACAGGAGGAAATTACATCCGTCACCTTCTGCTCTTTCATCAAAAGGACTTTCACCTGTAAAAAAATGTCTTTAGGTTTTCATCTGAAGTATCACTTTTTTGTTGTTTTGATGTCTCGGTGTGTTCTGATCCCTCCCCGTTGCCTTGTTTAATCTGACTTATTTGTGCACATCATACACACAGAGACACAGACATGCCGTGTAGCTGCACTTAAAGACGAAAGAAAAAAATAAATAAACTTACACAAGAGGACATTTGCCTCGGTTTTGATCAAGTGTGAACTGGATCCATGTTCAGAGCTTGTGCCGGCTTGTTTGACTCTCGAGGACTGCATGTGGAAGAGGAAGTGGCTTCCAACAACTGTGATTAAACATGTGTAACTAATCAGTGACTTTGCTGCCATGGCACAAGTATGTAATTTGTAGAGTCTAGTGTTGGGGAGAAAAAGTGAGTAGCTGAAAGGAACTCTGCAGCATTCGGAATATTTTAGAAGAACATTTTGTTGCACGGAATTTAAATTCCTCTGGCTGCGCTCGTTTGAAATGCCCAATTTCCTTCATGTTCTTCCATTTTTAGTTAAAATAGGAGTCGATTTGTAATAATGTTTAAGCTGAGAGCTCAGACTGCCGCGCTTTTCGGGGCTCAAGGATTACCTTTGCAGTGCTATAAAGGACTAAAGGGAAAGGCCGGAGCATTTGAAATTCAGGTGGAAATGACTGAGCTTGATAGCAGAGGGGAATCCTAATGGGGCCATCAAAGTCCTTATTTGTACCCAACAGATGAGGCAGCTGTGAATGGTATGAAATATTGGAAATCAATGGGTTCTATGGAATTTCATTAAGCGGCAGTATCCACAATTGATAGGCCCTCATAATTTGATGGATTGCACAAAGAAAATTATTAGCTGGCTCTATGGAGAGGGTGTGAATGCACAAATCTGGGTCTTGAGAGTTGGTGAACTAGGGTAATTTGTTCAGCGTAAAAAGCACAAAAAAAGAAAGAATATTGATTTTGGTTATGTTAAAAGAGAGGGGGGAAAAAAATCAAAGGTTAAATCTTTGCTGCTCACTACTGCAAAATATGTGTGAATTCTTTATTGATTATTTATTCATTAATTCTTCTTTCATCCCCCTCCTCCCTTCCTCCCTACCCTCTCGCCTCCCTGCAGCCCAAGGTGATGTGCTGGATGATGCCGACAGCGGGAACGAGAGCCGCAGCGGCAGTGAAGAAACCCACGTGTGCGAGAAGTGTTGTGCTGAGTTCTTCAAGTGGTCAGACTTCTGTGAACATTTAAAGAACTGTACAAAGAACCCCCTTGTACTCATCGTGAACGACAATGAGGACACGCCGAACCCTTCCCAGGAGTACCCTTCAGAGCCCTCACCCATCCCGAGCTGCAACAGCGAGCAAGACGACAGCGAGGACGCCAGGGAGGGGAACCAGAGTCCTGCCGGTGAGGGCGACGACATCCCAGAGACGGATCCCTTAAACGGGGTCGGTGTCCTGGAAAAGGAGGATGAGCAGATGGAGCTGGAGCTTTCTCCTGACAAAAATATAGACTCCGAAGAGAGAGACGTGACATCACCCGAGCCAGATGGCTCCCTACCTCAGCTAAGCGATGTTGTCCCCTCTGCAATTACGAGCTACACCATGCCAAGCACCAATGTTACCTTGGAGACCCTGCACGGTACTCGGGTTGCAGTTGCCCAGTTTTCGCAGAGCGTAAGGGCGGCGGCGGCAGCGGCGGGCAGTGGGGTGTCCACTATGGCTATCCCTATGATCCTGGATCAGCTTATGGCTCTCCAGCAGCAACAGATTCATCAGCTGCAGCTTATAGAACAAATACGAAGTCAAGTGGCCCTCATGAACAGACAGTCTGCCCCACAACCTGCTCTCAGCCACCATCACAACAGTGCTGTGGGAAACCAGGGCTCTGTATCCTCCTGTGTCCCTCCTGTTGCAAATCAACTTCATTTACATAACTTCATCACACCCCCCGTCCATCAGCTACCTGTGAGGTTGCCTGCCACCCTTAGTGCTCAAGGACCTTCACCTCTGACCTCAGCAATAGAAGGGCCTCTCTCTCAAACACCGCAGAGCAGTACTTCACAGTCTAATCCCTCAGTTCCAAACACATCGCCAAACAATTCAGCGTTTCCGCCACCAAGTGGTTCTGGCTTGCCAGCCCTACATCCCACCTGCTCATCCACTGTCTCAAATAACAACAGTAGCACTAGTAGCAGCATAACAGGAGGCGGCGGTAGCGTCAGCAGCACTTCGGCTCTTCCCAGAAACTCCACCACCCCTCCCTCGCTAAGTCACAGCAGCCTCCTGAACTCTGCCTCCAGTCTACCACTGATACCTCACAGTTCCTCGAGCAGCGTCATCTTCCCCAATCCACTGGCTAGCATAGCAGCCACAGCCAATGCACTTGACCCCCTTTCTGCTCTAATGAAACACCGCAAGGGAAAGCCCCCCAATGTGTCTGTGTTTGACACCAAGCCCAGCTCCGAAGACCCCTTCTTTAAGCATAAGTGTCGGTTCTGTGCCAAGGTGTTTGGCAGCGACAGCGCCCTGCAGATCCACCTGCGCTCTCACACTGGAGAAAGGCCCTACAAATGCAATATATGTGGCAATCGTTTCTCCACCAAGGGGAATCTTAAAGTCCACTTTCAGAGGCACAAAGAAAAATACCCACACATTCAAATGAACCCTTACCCTGTACCAGAGTACCTGGACAATGTGCCCACAAGCTCCGGTATTCCATACGGCATGTCGCTGCCACCCGAAAAACCTGTAACCACCTGGCTCGACAGTAAACCAGTCCTCCCCACTGTCCCCACATCCATTGGCCTCCAGCTGCCTCCAACGCTTCCCAGTATGATTGGAGGTTTTACAGATTCTCCTAGCCTCACTCCGCTTAATAGGTCCCCTCAGAGGCCTTCGCCGCCTACAAGTGAGTGCGCATCTTTGTCCCCAAACATCGGCAATGATTCTGGCATGACCACTACTTCACCCTCCCCGAAACCTAGCATTGGGAGTGATGCACCTCCGCTCCTGAAAGCTGAAGGCATTCTCTTGTCACCAAGTTGCCCTATTAGGCCAGGAGAGAGCACAGCCACCACAACCACAGTAAGTCAAGCTCTTCTTCCCACCACTGTCACCTCTACGACATTGTCAGGCAGTGGCCAAATCACTGAGCCTATCAGCAGTCCCAACTCTGCTTCAAATTCTGTTTCCCATCCTGTCCTTCCAATGCTTTCTGACCAGTTTAAGGCAAAGTTTCCCTTTGGAGGACTCCTAGACTCTATGCAAACCTCAGAGACGTCAAAGTTGCAGCAGCTTGTCGAGAACATTGATAAGAAGATGACCGATCCCAACCAGTGTGTCATCTGCCATCGTGTTCTAAGCTGCCAGAGTGCTCTGAAGATGCACTACCGCATCCACACTGGCGAGAGGCCTTTCAAATGCAAGATATGTGGACGAGCGTTCACTACTAAGGGAAATCTAAAGACACACTTTGGCGTGCACAGGTCGAAACCACCACTTCGAGTCCAGCACTCCTGCCCTATATGTCAGAAAAAGTTCACCAATGCTGTTGTGCTGCAACAACACATCCGCATGCACATGGGAGGGCAGATTCCCAACACCCCTGTTCCTGAAAATCTGCAGGAGATGGACACGGATGTGTCCTTCGATGAAAAGAGCCTAGACGCATTGAGTAACTACGATGACGACCTGCTGGATGAAATGGAGCAGGCTATGGATGATGACATGGACTTAAAAGATGGAGAAGTAGACCCTTCTAAGCCTTATTCACCTGGGAGCTCACCTCCAACTTCTATCATTTCTAGCATTGCTGCAATGGAAAACCAGATGAAGATGATTGACTCTATTGCCAACATAAGTCGCACATTTGGCCTGAAGACATCACAGAATGGCAGCAGCTTTGCTGGGGAGACTGACTGCTTTGCAACTGATTCCCTGACTGCTGTGGGGGATGCTGAAGGTCAGAGCTTGGGAAGCCCCGCTTTGTCAGAGTCCTCTGGCTCCATGCAGCATTTGTCCCCAGCTCACAGCCATTCTGAGAGCCAGCGGTCCAAGTCCCCAGCTACACTCAATAATAACAACAGCAGCAGTGCAATGACAGCAGAGGAGGGCCAGGAGAACAATGCAGCTGGCCTGGCAACAGTGAAGTCAGAAAAATCAGAGACCCCGTCTCCCCATTCTGCTACTGAAGGGACCGGGGCCCTTGACCTGACTGCCACTCAACCTGGCAGGCACTTCATCAAGGAGGAGAGCCACTTCAACATGCTGTTTCTAAACCGAGATCGAGGTGAGTCTGAGCAAAACCTGATAAAATTGTATGTGTATGTTGCCGATTTTCTCATTATACTAGTTATCAGAATATTGGCTTATGAAAATATGCATGTTTTGAGAGAATTATCAGCCTCCTACTTTGTTAAATTACTATATGCAAATTTATTTAATCAACATTTAAAATACTGCCTTTGTGTTTGTTTTTCAGGACTAAGTACTCCTAATTTAGCCAGTACAGCAACAAACATGATCAAGATGGAAATGAACGGACATGGCAAGTCTCTGAGCGACAGCGCTCACCTGCCCGTGGGCATTCAGGTTCCAGCCGCAGCACCCCCGACCACCATGAGCCCCAGCATCAACCCTATGTTGGCACCGCCGCCTCCCCGTCGCACTCCTAAGCAGCACAACTGCCATTCGTGTGGGAAGAATTTTTCCTCGGCCAGTGCGCTTCAAATCCACGAGCGCACACACACGGGAGAGAAACCTTTCGCCTGCTCCATTTGTGGAAGGGCCTTCACCACAAAGGGCAATTTGAAGGTGAGACCCAAAACAAACTCTGGACACACTGGGTCATTCTGGTTGCAGGAACACATTAGCTTCATGGAAATGTTCTTGGTGAAACTATTTATCGTTTTACTCTGGAGGAGAGTTGGTTGCTAGGATTGAAGACTAATTCCAGGATCAAACCACCAACATATATTCAATGTTACTGACGACTAAACTGTTCTGTAATTTTGCTTGATGTAAGACAGTGGTGGCTGGTGTTAGCCCTCAAAGGCAGAGTCCTACGTATTTTAGGTGTTTTGAAATTTCAACAAACCTTATTAAAATGGATGACTCTAAAACAGGCATCTATTGAACTTGATGACTTGACTGTTAGGTTATTCAGCCACCTAAATCAGCTGTACTGCAGTAGAAACATGCGGAAGTATAGTCCTTTGAGAACGATAGTTTGACACTACCGTTACATTATTTTTTTGGGGGTTGATTTCGGTTACTTTCTTTAATGTAAAATTTTTTGCAATTTCTACTTCATTTTAGACCGTAGCATGTTATTCATGTGGTATTTACAGTTTTGACGTACAGAAAATGGTGGTTGACCTTGTTTTGCTCATTGTGTTGTATCCTTTAGGTTCACATGGGAACACATATGTGGAACAACGCCCCCGCTCGTCGGGGCCGACGCCTGTCGGTGGAGAACCCCATGGCCCTCTTGGGCGGCGACGCCATGAAGTTCAGCGAGATGTTTCAGAAGGATCTGGCGGCCCGGGCCATGAACGTCGACCCGGGCTTCTGGAACCAGTACGCCGCCGCCATCACCAATGGCCTGGCCATGAAGAACAATGAGATTTCTGTGATTCAGAACGGAGGCATCACCCAGCTACCCGTCAGCCTCGGCGGGACGGGAATCACTTCCTTGGGAGCCATGCCTGGAGGAGGCATGGACCGTGTTCACACTGGCAGAAGCTCCCCCATCACGGGTATGGAGAAGTCTGGTCTGGAGGTTCCAGCCAGTCGACCCTTTTCCAGATATATGGAGGAGAACAAACAGATTGGGATCAACTGAAAACTTGTCTGTATTGTAGCAGTTTGGCAAAGACTTAAAGTATGATGAGAAAATTACTGAGGAAAAAAAAAAAAAAACTGCTGATCCAGTCTAAACTCATGCATACTTCTTTGTGTACAGATTATTTTTTTTTGTTTGGTTTTGGAATTATGGTATTTAGTATTGATTAGAGGCCTTTGCCTTTCACCCACTCCCTTCTCACTTGATATTTCGTCTATACAAAGAAAACTTTGTCTCTTGTTTGAGAATATGTCGTCTTGCAAGATATGCATGGTACTTCTTTGTTTTTATTGGTATGTTTGACTGCTTTTATGAATTCCTTTGAAAACCAGGATCCTGCCTAAGCGACAATGGGCGAGCATCTTTTCACGGACAGGACAAAGTTCACACAGGAACAATTTTTTGTTTAACGACAGTCTGACATTTGTCCAGCAGCCCCGTTAGCGGTAGCTCTTCTAAACGCAAGGGCCGAGACGAGACTGAAGAAAAGACTGAAGTGTAGTGTTTTCGCGCTCGCTTGATACAACCTTTGTTTTTTGTTGTTTTTTTTCTCATGAACTAGAAAACTTGAAAAAATAATGTTTGAACTATTTTAATCTTTACATTTAGTCTCTCAGCATTGTCTTATAATGTTGTCCCATGTCTTTAGTATTTATGATATTGACAAAAAAAAAAGCGGGTATTCAAAAATATATTTAACAGCCCAAGCATTTTATTGTTTTTTTTTTTTTGGTTTTGGTTTTTTTCTTTTTTATAAACAGCAGGCTTCACTGATGAGTATCTCTGTTAATAAAGGCAGTATGTCACTTGAGTTGACCAACAGAGATAAAATTGTAGGTTTTATTTGGATATCTGTTGACACCATGTGTATCTTCTCACGTGACAAGGAGGCAAGAGATATCCAAAGCTGCTATGACCACAACCCTGCTTTTAACCTTTGTAAAAAATAAAAAAATAAAAATAAGAAGGAAAAAAAAAAGAAAAGAGGTGAACCTTTTGAAGAAATATCTATGTATAGAAATACAGACAAATCTAAAACAGGTATGCATATTTTGTATCACATAAAATAGACATCATGAGTTGAGAGTTATTTGTCATGTTTGTGAATGCACTTTTTAAAAACAAGACGTTTTTTGTCTGTGAGTTACCGTTAACCTTTTGACTGAGCTATCTATCACGTGCTGTTTTCATTGTTTTCAGCAAACCACTGCTCCAGCTGACTGAGTCGGTTCTCTGTTATTGCATCTGTTGCAACTCGTCAAGAGTGCAAAACTCATCGCCCAATCAAATCCCCCCTCATCCCCCCCTCAAATAAAAAAGGAAAACAGGTGTGTGTGTGTGTGTGTGCGTCTGAATGGTCTCTTTATCTCTCGGGGATTTTTCTTCTCTTTTACTCGTCTTAGTTTCTTTTGTTCCTATTAGAAATGAAAACACAAAATGTCAAACATTTCTAATCACAAAATTGAAATACATTTTTCATACCTGTTATTACCAGTGAGCAGCTTGTTTTGTCATTTGATTAGATTACGTATATTAGGACATGAGTCAGTCCAGTTACATTTTCTTATAAATTCAGCACTGACTGCTTCATTATAATAAAGAAGATTCAAAAATAAATAACTGAATGATAATAAATAAATTTTTCTTTTTCTTGTTTGATGTTTCTAAAAGGGTTTGTTTTTTAAAGCCTATTGAAAGTGAGTTTAATTATTTTTATTGATCAGAGTTTTTAAGAGTTGTTGGAGATTTAAAAAAAAGAAAAGAAAAATTGCTATTTACTTCACTTTATTTCTGCATCAGTACTTTTTAACATTGGCTCGTTTCATTACCCAGATTGAGAAAACTTATTGGAAAGCTGTTCAGACCTTCCTGAAATGTGAAATAATGTGCTAACATGAGACGTTATTCGTGATATTGTCAAATTAGTTTTCTTTAAAATCTACCAAAAAAAATAAATACAATTAGCCAGGTTTTATGAACCTCAATTCTAAGATCACACAGAGTGCAAAATTAACTTCCTAACCCATTTCTTTCTCAGTATTTCCATTCATTATCCGAAACAGCACATGATTGAAATGAATTTGTAGCAGCCCCAATGAAACGTGTTGCAATCAAGCCGGACTTAAAAGCCACTGCTGTTAGGTTTAATACAGGAGAACATTATAGAAGCAAATCAGGCTGGAGTATCATGTTGTGACTTTGTTAAACACAGTTTTCCTTTCCAAGGTAAGACGTCTGCCAAAGCTGTGGCACCGGAGCCAAAGCGTGAGACAGCAATGTGTCTGAGTAATGCCGCGCAATAACATTACAGGGGACTCCGTGATGACACATGCGCAAACGCACATCTGCACAACTTCACACTCTTGACACAAATCCTCCTGCTCTCACAATAGCCACATATACATAAAAAAAAAAATCTATATATATTCTTAGAAAGACAGGATAAAGCAATATCTCCACCACAAACAAACTGCATCCACATCAGCTGCAAGATGAAAGCTCTGCAATCGTGCAATCGCTGAGATCAAAAGAGCGTTTTGAATGCTTATCTGTGTCTAATGACTTCGTGGAGGACTTTAATGTAAGGGGCTTATCCTGAATTCCTCACAATACAAAGTCAAATCAGCTTGTCCTTACACCCGTTCCTGCCAAGAAGAGTCATCCACCGAGGTCAAAATGAAACACTCGAGGCCCTTCAGGATGAACCACTGCAATTTCTTCTGCAAGGACGCGCCTGAAAACAAATGCATGTAATCATCAGCTACACTCTAATGTATAACATGGAGACCCAAATACAGTCAAAATGTGAAATAAAGACAAATATATCCCCTCCACCCCCTTTCAGTGCGAAAAATACCATTTATGACTCCTGTTGCAAAAACCCAGTCAGTCACCCCGGATATAAACCACTGCTGCCAGGCAATGACTGGTCTATCAAAGTCCAGCTTATATGGGCTTTCACCACTGAGCCAGGAGTGTTTATTTTTCTGTTATCCTCCCCTCCACCTCCCCCTTCTTCCCATTTCACTTTTACACACACATATTACTTTTCATGTTGATGGATGTGAGTTCGCTCCTCAAGAGCCCTGGAGAGCTCTTTGGGGCTGATCCGGTAATGCTCGACGCTCCCCGCGTGTAGGGCCCATTGTCTGACACCGCGCTGTCAGCTGATCACCCGGAGCTTAGTCAGAGAAATAGCCGAGTAATGAAGAAATCTCATGCTGACTGTTTTTCCTCTGTTGAGAAGATCGTTTTTTTTTTTTTTGTTGTTTTTTTTTTGCTGATATTTGTCTGGAAGCAGAACGCATTCCACTCATGCTTTCGCTCATGCGCTTGCATTTAGCAAATGATTTCGCAGACGAGGAGGCTGTTGTCTGGGACACTAAATGGTGATTCTCCTCACATTTGTATGATATTTTCAATTGCCTCTTTTTTTTTTTTTTTTTTTTGCTTGTCCAGCTGCTTGGGTGATTTCAGCCATGTTGGCCTGCCTGCTCAACACGGGGGTTACGTGAGGTTAGACCCGGCGGTGACTATGTATGAATGTTATTTCTATAGAAAAACACTGTTATCCAGATTTTCCTTTCAGAATTTTATTATTTTTCCATTAGGCAATAGAATACAATGTAATTTAGCCCTGCAATTTTGTTTTACTAGTGAAGAACTTTTTAATAGAAACCAGACAAAGGATCAGTTGAGCTATGTCCATTTAGGAGGACTTTAACAAGTATAGTTTAAGAGTAGGTTACAAGGGTAATTATCTGAATAAACATGCTTTTGCATTTCTCTACTTTTTTTTTTTACTTTTTATTAAAAAAAAAGGAAAAAAAGAAAGAAAGTGTTAGCTTTCTTGTTAATTCCTCACAGAGCATATCTCTCAACCTTTTCTTCTTTCAGCCGCACTTGTTTGTGTTGGCTACCTGTTCCAAGTGAGCGTGTGTGACATTTTGGGCACAGCGCAGTGTGAACAGACAGGCCATCATTGGGACGGGGCCTGTCGGCTGTTTGTTTAATGCCCTGCCCACTGTGAAAGTCTCCCTGAAACAGGCGCAGTAAATATCCCCATTGATCCAGAGGCAGGGGGCCCTGCGATGATGTAGTGGTGAAGAGCCTCGGGAGTAAATCTAACCGACAGTAATCCAATCCCATTCTCAAGGCTGTGGGATTGGAGATAGGCGCTTTAAATCCAAAAGTGTGCCTCGTTTTTTTTTTTTTTGTTGTTTTGTTTTCTTTACCTTCTTTTTGCACTGCTCTTCTGCTTTTTGTTGCTCCGGCGCCTCTTGTTCTTTCACTTCCACGTCTCGGTCATGGAGTCAATCCGCAGCGCTGCCTCAACGACGGACGCCACAGATTTGGACTCTTGGTCAGTCGGCCGTCAAATTCCCTCCCACACACCTCTCCCACTTTCGCTTGTCTAAAGCATGGGCATCCACCTGAAGTGCAAACTAAAAGTTAAGAGAGTGTGAAAGGTGTAGGTGCGTGTGTGTGTCTGTATGAAAACAGTCCTCTGGTAATCAGTGTTTTCTGTGGACGGTAAAGATACACCGGAAATTCTAAAACCCCATTAAGGCCGGAATTTCCCCCCTTTGATGGTCAAAATCTGCCCCGGGTAGCGCTCGACTGGCTGCTCGCTCTGCTGCTCCGGCAAGTGTAAGTTTTCATGCGAGGCTTTCAAGATGACAAAGTTATGCACTCCAGATACCCTGCAGAAAAAAAATAAAGAAGAAGAAGCATTGTGTGGTTACCAATTCAAATTCTTTCCTGTATGGGTTGTTAAGAGTTGCTGAGGCGTAGTACACTTTAGCCTAGCTGGCATTTGAAACATTAACCGTTCACTATAGTAAGTGATAAACAATTCAGTGTGGCACGTCAGAAGGCTGCCTGCGGTTGCACTTCACGTTTTACATGCTTTCCTGAACGCAATCAGTAATAGTTAGTGATCGCGGCCCTGAACCGTACTGGAGACGTTTGAGGCCATTAGGAAGGAGGAAGACGGGAAGCCAAGAAAGAAAACCTCAGATGATAAAAAGTGTGTCACTAAAGGCTTATAAGAAGCCATCATCTTATCTAGAGTAGTTATCATTTCCACCATATTCCTAGTTGTGTGGCTGAATAAACTGAAAAAAGAACTGACTGAAGGTTCCCCACTAAGACAAAAGTAGAGTGATTTGTTTTATTGTCGAATTGTATGTAGATAGCAGTTTTTCAGGTAGCTTAAGCACCATTTCATCCTTGCTTTTGTCAGTTTTGTTGCTTTTAAGCTTTGGCACTTCTTGTGTTGTTTGCAGTTTTACCTTGGAGCGTGTTGTCAACGTGCACCCAAAGTGAAGCAGGATTGTTCCTGCGATCGGTGCCTCGGATTCCCCTAAGTTTTCGACAGGTGAGGAAACCAAGATGAATAAACTGAAAAAAGATCACAGAATTAACGCTTGTTCATTTCACTTCTTCAACACGGAGACTACGGAGCATACAGTACCCGACCAACGGCCAGAGAAAGAGCATGGAGGAAAATATTGTCAGCACTGCTGGGAGCCAATCAGGTAGGACTTGTGCATGCTTTTTATATTTACATCATTGTATGATATTCTGACCTTTCCTTTCAGAGTTGTATTCTTAAAGTACATCAAATAATTTCTAATTATAAATCAGCAAATACAAAATAAACAAATGAAATTATATTTTACCCTCATATTTTTGCAGCTAAGATGACGTTGCTGCTATGATCGCGATATGCAGCTAAAGTGTAAAAACGGATGTCCCCACATGTTATATGTTTGCCTATTATGTTTTATTTGCTCTGCAAGAGACCATTTTGTTATTTTTTTTATCCTGCCTTACCTTTCTATTAGATAGTTACTCTAACCAGAAACAATTTACACGGTCCGTTCTCAGCGTGTGTTTTACACAGGAAAATCATGGGTGGTACACAGCCTCCTACCTCCTTTTCTGTGTAAACAGTGATTAGTTTTTGCATAAATAACCTCCAAATGCCAACATGACAGCGGTTTGGAGGTTCATGAAACGATGTTTGCACAGACACCTACGACGTTTTATTGAGAGTGGAGGTGAAATGGTAGAAGTTGCTTTTGTGGTCTTTCAGGGTAAATGTTGACTTCAGACTCCAGGACAAACTAACCTGAGTTTACCCTAAATGAAAATGCCGGGAGCGCTGTCCAATGCTACAAGTAAGATCTCACTCACTGTTTTTACCTTAAAGTAAAAACTCTTTTATCAAGCACCTATTGGCATTTTGGCATGTCGTTTTCCAAACACCTTTTCCTGACGTCATCCCCACTCCTACACTCACAACTAGTGTTGTACATTACCCTTACTGCATAATTTGAAAACCCAAATTTCAAATGTTCAACAACTACACTGTAAATATTAGATCAGGCCTAAAACATCTTTGATATGAAATGGGGCATTGCAGACATTTTTGTATTTTTTTTATTTATTTAAGCAAACCAAATGCTTAGACTTGTGAATGTTGAGGTTTCATCGTTTTATGACCTCAAATAATCTGATTGTATCAGCTCCTATTCATCAAATAGGAGGTAATTAGGAAACGTCCTTTGAAAGTTAGGGAGTAGGTGTGCAAAATAGGCAGAAGTTGTGAAATGGAACACAACTAAAGATTAATAATTATAATGCCAAAGGCTGAAGACCATCAAGCTGAACGTGATAATGATTTTTGGGATTGTGAAAACCTTTATCTGGGGGGAAAAGAATCTTACAATTTTGATTTGCTTTAAAATGACAACAGTGCAATTTGATGAGTGAAATAATAAAAAAACCAAAAAACTATTTGACTAAAACATAAAAAAATCTATGTTTGAAGAGCCAGTCAGGCCTTCCTTCTTTCATCATTACAGCAATTTAGGTACCTGAACCCCTCTGGGGGATGTTGTAAGTCAAAAGGGTCAAATCGGTTTCATCTGTAGTGTTGTCTGTGAAAAAAATAAATGTAACTTTTGCCCAGTTCCTGCGCAAACGTACTCTGTCTAATCATCTCTAAAAGCTTGACAAGCTGTCGAGACGCCAGCTCGAGGCACGCCGCTTTCCGAGGTCTAATCAAGGCGGCGGTGGCGGGTTTGTAATATGCGCTGAGGTGTCTAAGGAAAGCCAGGAAAAGAAGTGCAGGAGAAGGTGGGGGTCTTTTGGAAAATCAATGAATGCATGAAACATAGCGGTGGTCCACCTGAAAGGGAACATGTCATCAATTAAACAAACTTGGCGAACAGGGCCAATTCATCAGAGCGCGTTGCGGATCAGCTATTGGGTTCAGCTTCGACGTGACAAATGCCGGACCTCCTCTGTGTTCCCAAGGTTGCGGATCGATAGAGATCATCATTGTGATGTGGATCTTTTATCTCACAACCTGCTTCCTTAAGCCTTATATTATTCCAACCGCAGATATCTCAAAGGGGGGGCAGAAGGGTGAGAAGGGCACGAGCCTGATTTAGTCTTTTGTTCGCTGAAGTTTCATGGCATTATTTGTCCAAATAATTGACTTTTGATGGGCTCACTGACCAGAAGATTTGAGAGCCTTTTTTTTTTCATGAGTCATAACTTCACAAGCAGTTTGCCTTCATTTTGTAAAAACAAAAAAAATAAAAAATCGAAGCAAGTTGAGAACACTCTTGCTAATATAATTGCTTGGTAAGGACATCGTCTCGTATGCCTACTTTCCCTTAGTGGCACTTATTCAGATACGTCAAATCCGACTGTGAGGAATCCCTCCTGGGTTCCTATTGATCCGAGCCATTATGGAATTCCATGCCAATAAACTGTCGCGACTTACTGTAACAATTCAATGATTAGGGCTCCAACTCAGTCATATGACTGAGAGGAGCTTCCTCATTATCAGAGGCCATTATGAGATTTACAATTGAGTTATTCAATGATTAACAACGGCTCATTTCATCTTTTTATCGGCTCGGTTGACCGTGCTCCTAATGTATGGACAGCCCAGTGTCAATGTGGTGTTATGTTTATCCTAAGACAATTATTTGACTTTTTCTTTAAGAAAAACCAAACTCAATTACTGGTTTAAAGTTTGATTTGTGAAAGTCTATTGAATATTTCTTGGTCTACTAACATTTTCACCATCAAACAATAAACAGTTTTCGTCCTTTTGAAAGTGAAAACTAATATTAAACCAACCGACGTGTTGAATTGTTGATCCATCCTGCACATTTCGTGTATTTTTTGAGATTGGGTCATTGGCGAAACAAATCTGGAAAGCAAATCCAGACATACCCTTCTTACCCCCCGCTTCACACTCAGCTGCAAACGATGTGATTTTTTTGTATTGTGAATGCCGGGAGAAAAAAAAACAAAAAAGTGTGTTTCAAAGTGGAATAAATGGAGAACTGACAAGATTTATTCCTACATGGCACAATGCATTTGAAACACCTCATGTCGGAGGGCAAACAATTTAATGTAATGTCGTGAATCTGTGACAAAATCAATTGATTTACCTGCTGGAGCATAAATATCTGTCTTTTCATGCTTATGGAACCAAAACTGGCAGAATAGGGAAATATAGTTTTATGGCAATTTATCAAATTGCCCTCGAAATGAGTGATCATCAGGTTAAACAAACCGAAAGGAAAAAAGCTGCATATTCACTCATTACCGTATGAAGTTATTATTTTGTGACATTTCTTAAAGTACCTTTACTTTTTTGAGACTGTATTGGCTGGTTGAATGACTTCATGGGGTTTCTGCAAGGAGAACAACTGATAAACATATCGTAAACATGTTGTCAGCATAAACTACCGCAGCGATTTTAAGCCAAATCTGCATGCGGTCTCATTCTCGAGATGCTCATTCTTTACACGTCTTGCGCTCTACCTTGGCCAAATCAGTTCAGTTCCTGTACGATGGGCTGAAATGCTACACCTGGTCTGTGGTGGTAAAATATGCATGCAGACACTATCGGTTACATGCTTCTAGTCTGCTCCAGCTGGGAGAAAATGAGGATATTACAACTCACTCCGTGTTTCACCAGCCAGCCCTAGTTTCCCAACACTGATTTGAAACAGCTTCTGCTATCTGTTGTTCATTAGTTGAGATCTCGGCACTCTGATGCAACTGCAGGAATGAATAAAAAGCTTTAAAAAAAGAAAAAAAAAAAAAGGAAAAGCTAGACGCAGCAGTAGCAGTCTGCAAATGTTGCACGGTCGGTTCTCGTTGTGACTTACAGCAAATTTTGGATCAAACTTAGAAATCCAAGTATCATGCGACGGATCAGTATTGCCATTTTGTGAAAAAGCCGTTGACAGCGGTGGAGCATTTGCATTATAAACCTTAGCTGGAAAATTTTTCTCATAGGCAAAAGAAAAAAAAAAAAAAAAAAGTGACAGAGAAGCACAACAGAAAGCAGAATGATGCAGATCACTGAAATTGGATGGCTCCTTCAAGTACATTACGGTGTACATAAAAACGAAGAAAGAAAGCTGACCTCAGCACATCCCGCAGCAGCGTCTTCACTCATGCTGCTTTTGATGCGGCCTGATTGGGAAGAGGGCTTGCTGATGTGTGGAATCCGAAGAGTTCGGAGTTGTCAGTGTCGGTGATTGACATGATGAGGGGATCAATGGAAAAGCCTTGCTTCGAAGCAATAATCCATCCAAAGTGATCACGTTTGAAATTGCCTAGGGGTATTGATTATATGTACAGGCCCAGAGAACACCATGCGCACAGCAATAATAACCAAGTTGGCCTAGGAAGCAGATTTTGTCCCTGTTATTATGAATTGCTTGTTCATTTCATTTTCATTATGTGGCACGCTGTGAATTAATTAAAGAATATTCAGCAGTTAATGCTGCTGTTTCTTGTTCAGTTCTGCCAACAATGCCAAAATCAGTCACAAAGCTGACTGCTTTCCCTCAGATGTAGAGTTTTGCTTGATCTGCATATGAGGACCATTTATGCCATCAGATCCTCCGTTTATCTATTCAGTACACCTACTGCCTGTCTCTAGTTTTCATTGGACAAGAGGCGGGTGACAGGGAAACACAGACACATTTATACACATTCTTACATAAGAGTAACTTAGAAATACAAATCAGCCGAACCAATGTTTACTCAGTGCCTCGGGAGGAAGCTGGAATACCCACAGATCACATGTGGGGTTCCTCAAGGCTCCATTCTTGAGACATTTTTGTTTATCTATAATTTGCCCCTTGATTATGGAGTACAACATCTTCCGTTATGCTTATGCCAATGTCACACAATTTTATAAGTCTCTCTTCCCGCCCGTCTGCTGTCCCTCATAGTCCCCGAACCAGTGTGTTCACAATATCAAAGTGGATGGGATAGAATTTCCTCCAACTTAACGTGGAAAAGGCTGACGGTTGTGCTTTTGGTTCCAAAAATAGTACAGACCAAAATGATACGAGAAACCAAGGTGTCGTCATGCAGTCGGCGCTAAATTTTAACATCCCAATAAAGTCTATTAGCATTACTCATCCTAGTGCCATCTTGAAAATATTATTTAAGTAAGAGGATGTGCTGTCAAAACCCGATGGAGCAAAACAGTGCCCGCTTTTTTTACTTTCAGTAGGTTGCATTATGGTAATGTGTATTTACTGGTTTCTGTACAAGGAATCAATCAGGCAGCAGCAACCCATTCAGAAGTACAACCATTTCACACTAGTCCTTAGAAAGATGTTGATGGTCTGTAAAACTCTGAGTATTCTTGGGTCTAAATACATTTCAGATTTGCCCGGTATCAACAACTGACACCTCCTACATTATCAGAGTCCCATTCACTTCTCCCAGGATCAGAACTAAATAAGGCAGCATTTAGTTTTAAAACTGCTCAGCTGTCAACCAAACTCCCTAAATCTATATCTATGTGTCTTAATTATTTGACTTATCTTTTGTATGGATATTTTTTACCTGTAAGCTTAACTCTCCTTTAGTAACCCAGATGAACAGTTCATTACTGGAATAAACACTACGTTCTGTTGAAAGACAGCCATGTTGGACTGTTAGTTTGGGACCTCTGGCTTTCCAAACCAGAACTTAAAATGACGCTTAAGTTCATTTTTATGGGTGGGAACTTGGAAATACCCATTTTTGTAGTTCAAACAAAACTCTGTCTGCAGCAAGGTAAGAAAAAGGGACATAGTGGAGGGGCGGGTTGCCATTGTAGCTACTGACAACACAGTATGTAGGACAAAGCTGTACATGATCACAGCGTACCATTGCATTACATCTTATCATTTCCTCTAGAGCTGAAACTTAAACTGAAACTCATCAATAATGCACCCATGATCTCCCATTTAGAAGCTCTCAATGGCAGCTCAAGCTACTGCTGTAATTCTTCACCACCCTCTGCCGCAGCTTCAACAAAAATGTCTCCAGCGATGGCCTAAAATGTCCCGGACGTTTATAAAGCGAGTTGTTGCTCTGCTCGGATCCCACCATTCGTCAGGCAACTGAGATTCATTTGGCCCTTTTTATTAAAACCGACACCAAATTAAAGTCCCCATAATGAGCTTTTCGGTCCCCGTGTCCGGTTGTCCAAAGTAAAATATCACGCCTTGCGTCTGGGCAAAATAATATTGAAGACCGAACGTGGGTGAAGGATGCTCCTCTCTTCATCTCTCTTAGGGTGTACCTGAATTATTAATTACCCAGAATCTGGTTAAGCAGTGTACATTTTCCTAAAGGTCAGAAAGTTCATTAACTATGAGCTGCCATTGATTGTGTCCTTGTGTATTTCTCTGCCCGGTGTAGGCTTACAACTGAGTATATGTAACTGTTAAAGCAACGCGCTCTTCTTTTGTTCAGTAAAACTAAACATATACTTGGTGTTTTGCTGAAAGTAACATTTTTGGTGTTATTTAAAAATTATCAGACAAAAGTTGCTTTTGCTTGAGAATAAACCTGCTTAACCAGGTTAAAGAAGTGCATAGGTTCCAGGTTCTTAAGGCCTTTTGGACTCCTCTCCCTCCCCCGACCCGCCAGCGTATCTCGAAACTGAAAAAAAAAAATCCATTCCGGCTACGAAAGCCCCCGGTATCTGTTTCAAAACAGGCCGCTGGCGTCGATCAGCGTGATGCCGATAAAGATCTGTATTTTGATTGAACGCGTGCAAAACTACTCATACTTTACACAAGCGACTTTGATGTCAACCCGTTTAAAATCATATCAGATGCTGAAAAGGACGGAGGGGGAAAAAAAGAAAGAAAAAGAAAGAAAAAAAAAAAAACGCCCCAATCAGCGGAGATGATTTCATAAAGAGGGCTCTTGGGTTTCAGCTTCATAAATAACTCATGGTAATCCCATATTTCTCTGACTTCTCTCATTTGAGCTTGAGATGGAAAGAGGGCAGTTGTGACAAACATTGTTAGCCTTGCTGCCAAGACACCCTGACCTGGATTTATATGTCTTGGCTGCTCTGGTTTCTTTGTGGAAGAACCTATGAGGTGATGTCCCAAGTTACTCAAATACCTGCTCCGTTTTAATCCCTCACATGAAAAAAAAGTGCAGTTGCAGGCACCCAATTGCTATTTTCTTCCTTTTCATACTGTATTTGGGAGCACAGGGTCTTCTGAGCTGCAGTGTTCCAAAAAGGTAAAAGTACAACGATGAATGACAAAACTAGAAATGTCATGAAAATGATCCAATTCGAATCATTATTTTGTGAGTGAAAATGCATTCTGATTATTATTAACCATTTTGTTAGAAATATATTAAATATATATTTTTTTAAAAGTATATTTTGAAGGTGAAGCCAACAGGATTGTTCTGCTTTGCGTCACTATCGCTGTGATATTCTACTGATTATTAATCACATACGCACAGGCAGAATATGTTCTGTTTAGTTTTATATCTGTGTTTTGCTATAAGGGTTTTTGTTTCATAAAAGAAAGAAGAGACACTGTGCTTCAGGGGGAGAACAGGCAGAATAAAACTAAAAGCAGTGAAATGTCTAGATTTGCTAAATTTGCACATGTAAACTATCAGCTATTGTAATAGCAATCAGAAAAAAATCTCTCAATGAGTGAAGCTGTCATGATCCGTGTTTTTCTGTGTTTAGTTCATGTCTAGTTCTGTGTCTCTGTGCTCTCCTTGTTGTCCTGTCTC
>CAEGAG010218720.1:0-25445 GCA_903067065.1 Brachyrhaphis terrabensis
AAAGGCTCAAGCGGCGAATAAGGTTGGGGGCAAGCCACCCCCTCGCTTTCCCTCGGGAATAAAAAAAGTTAACCCTTACCCAACCTATAAAACCTCTTCCCCCCCCCCCCCCCCCCCCCCCGGTCACCTCAGCCCCCAGGTTCTGCGTTACGGCCCTGTGTTTGCTGTCAGACCGCAGCGCTCCTCCTGCCGCTCTATAACTCAGACGGCTGTACAGATTTTCGTGGCTGTTTTCACGTTTATTGCGTTGTTCATATTAGTCTCGATGTTTGCAGTTTTAATATTTTCACAGGAAATATATTGACATTAACAAAG
This sequence comes from Brachyrhaphis terrabensis, assembly GCA_903067065.1. NCBI lineage: Eukaryota > Metazoa > Chordata > Actinopteri > Cyprinodontiformes > Poeciliidae > Brachyrhaphis > Brachyrhaphis terrabensis. Next base: position 316 of record CAEGAG010218720.1, read on the forward strand.
ATGCAGCAGGATGGATCATCTGGGAAATGATGGATAGGAAGAGCCTGGCTGAACCTACATGTATGTCAGACACATTCTGGGGATGATTATGTGTCTCTGCTTATTTCCAAGCCCAAATGAACAACTTCACGTTCAAAAATGAGACCAAAATTGCTTAGAATAATTGGACTTGGCCACAGAAACTCAAAATAGTTCCTGTTTTTCCAGCATCAAAATGTGCATCTATTTCCGTTGTTTGTTTTTGTCACTGCTGTCGGATAGAAACGGCGGCGACTCCTCAAGACGCCACGAGGAAAAAAAATGTAATTACAAAAGAAAATTGCAACACAGTTATTTGGAAAAGTAACTTTAATCAGATTACTGGATTTGAATTAGATTACTCGTAATACTGACATCACTGGTCAGAACCAGAACCAACAGAAATGGGTCAGAACCTGCGGCTCTCACCTGGAACCCCGCCCAGGTAGATGGGGTTGTTGGTCTCAGCAGAGGTGGATTGTGGGTAGGGGTTAGCGGCGCTGTACTGTGTCCCGTCCACGCTCAGCGTCAGGCCGTGCTTTGTCTTTCTGGCCACCAGGTGGTGCCAGCGTCCATCGCAGAGCACGGGGCCCGTGGAGCGCAGCGCCACGCGGCCCGCTCCGTTGTTCACATTGAACACCACCTTAGGACAGAGAGGGCTTCACCTGAGCGCCGTTACCATGGCTACACCTGTCTTTACCTTAGCTGCTCGGGCTCACCTGTCCGCCCACCATCTCTAGGCCGACGGCGTCCACCTTGGCGCTGCTGATGCCCAGGAAGACGCCTTCTGATTCGCTGGTCCGAAACTCCAGAGACACCGCCATGTCAGCGCCAACCTTATACCCATCATGCACTGCAGGAACAAACAGAGGCTCACCTGGGCGTCTGGTCAGGACCAAACCCGCCCCGCCACCCTCAACAGCGTCCAGAGACACCGTGGACTGTCCTCTCCTGCTCTACCCAGCAGTTGAAGAACAGATGGAGGACTCACTGAGCTCAGCGTGTCCACTGCCGTTGAAATAACTTCCTGTCTGATCCTTGGTGAAGCAGGAAGTGACATCATGCTGTGAGAACGGCTTGGACAAATCCAACATGGTACCATTGAGATTGACAGACCGAAGACAACCTGGGAGACTGTGGCTGACCTGAGGGACAGACATGGGGACAGCTTCAGTCAGGTCCAGCTCACTTGGTCTGTAGCTCTTGAACTCGGCAGACGTTTGCATGTCATCGGGCAGATCTCCACTCTCCTGGCTCTTGATTGGTGTAAAATGTGTGTGATGTCATGAGGAGACTTACGCCGATCCTCCGGCCGTTCACACCGACAGGTAATCCTCCAAGGAACAGCATCCTGTCCACGTCCAGGTGGTTTCCTTTGATTGAGGCGGTGGCGGGACGGGAGCCGTCCACTGTCAGGGACACAGACCTCCGGCTGACCTCGGCGCTCACCTGAGAGACGGAGGGACAGGGCAGGGTTCAGATCCCGGTCCGGCTCTGGACCCTGAAGACGTCCTTCTGAACATTGACTCACAGAGTGCCAGTGTCCATCGTTGACAGCGGTGGACAGGACGGAGGCAGGGCCTTTCCCCAGGTCGGCGGACAGCCTGACCCGTCCCCCTCTCAGACCGAGGACGACAAAGTCCATCTGCTTGGCATCAGACAGGAGGAGCATGAGGCCGTCCAGAGCCCGGCTTCGAACCGACAGCCTCACCGACACACTGACGACCAAGAGACACGACACAGCATCAGAGAATCTGGAGACGCAGCCCAAACCCCCCCCACCCTGTCGTCATGGAGACCAACCTCTTCCTGAAGGCGCCAGGGTTGATGAGGAAGGTCATGTGACTGTGACTGGACGAACCAAACTGCGCCGCCGACGGCAGGAAGGATGCTTCCTGCTCCGCCGCACACTTCAACACAAACCAATCACCCGCCTTAAATCACCGACCAATCAGCACGCAGCTCACATCTGCATCGCTAGTAAACACTGTGCTTACTTTTAGCGCTGCAGCTGTCAGGGCGCTCAGGTGTGTGGGCGGAGTTAAAGGCAGGTGTGCAGGCGTGGACTCAACGTCCGGGTCATCAGGAAGCACAGCCCCCGCCGTGCTCCGCTCCAACAGGCAGCTGTTAAGCTCCGCCCCCTCGTACCTGACTGCAACCGATAGGTCCACAAGCCTGCAGACCAAAACCATTAGCCAATCAGAGACAGTGGGCGGCGGCTCGTTGAGAGACAAGGACTTACGCTCCGCCCACCACCAGGTGATGGATGCAGCCCCTGAAGCCCTGGGATGAAACTCGCAATCTGATTGGCAGACGGGACTCCTTCTCCGGCGGGAGCCCACCAATGAAGAGAGAGGATGGAGTCAGCCGAGAAAAGCCTCCAAGCATCAGAGACGCAGACGTCAGGTGCTCATCGTCCACCTGGAGGGACAGAGACCTGGAGACAGGGACAAGGCTTGTTCAGGTGGGACCGTCGGCAAGTGCAGGGGATTGTTTCCATGGCAACCCATACTTCCTGTTGACAGTCATAACAACTGAGTGTTCGCTTCCATCACTGAATGATCCTCCACCAGACTTCAATACTTTAACCTTCCGAGTGGCTCCGCCCACGTCCCCAAGCTCCGCCTCCACACCACCTGAGACCAGGTGAAGGGACAGGAAGTACTGTGGACAGAAAGGACAGCAGGTGACCACGCTGCATCATTGGTGCATCACATGACCTGAGTGGGTCTCACCTGTCGGTGCACTCGGTCATCACTGAAGGCCGCCAGCAACACTCCTGATTGGTTGTTGGAGGAGAAGGTAAAGAGAAGCTCCGCCTCCTGACCGAATGATGGAGGAGCGATCTGGACGAAACCTCCAGACAACAGAGAGACACTCCGCACCGCCTGGTGATAAACAACAGATCAAGTTATTGATCTCTGATTGGCCTGGGAGGGGACTGCTGTAAGGAACCTAATCTAAGTCCAGGTAATGTACCTTCAGAACGCAACCCTTCCGGACCCCGAATGCGTCCTTCAGCAGGTCAAAGTTCAAACGAGCAATCTCTACGTTCTTTATACAGCCAACGTATGCCCGGGACACCACCTGTCGCCTAGCAACCACAGAGACAGTCAGGTGAGGACAGAATAGATGTCCACATCGTCTCGTGATCTTCAGCTAACTGACCTGATCGGTCTGGATGAAGGAAACCCTCCAATGTAGATGGGGTCAAGGTCATAGCGGTTCAGGTCCGAAGCGGTTCCTGGAGACTCGGCCTCCAACACCTCCTTCTCCGATGATTGGCCTGCCGCCATGACGGACAGGTAACCTGGACAGAGCCGGAGTCCACAGTCAGCAGGACGTCCACCTGAAGCAGTCAGCTGCTGGGTTCCTGGATCTACCTTTGCGCTTGTTCCTCTGCAGGGTGACCTTGAACCAAACTCCAGTGTTGTACTTCCTGCTGGAGGTTTGGACCAGAGCCCCTGAGCCCAGGTCAAACGCCAGACGGACATGACCCTCAACCAGTTCTAGAGACAGGAAGTCCCTCTGAAGGAAACAGGAAGTGAAGTCTTTGTGTCTGTCCTTCTAGAGTAAAAGCTTTTGATGTTTGTGTGTGTGGTACCGTGTTGTTGGAGGCCAGGTAGAGCAGCAGTCCATCTGGAGACAGAGTCTTAAACAGCAGGACGATGGAGGTGGACGTGGCTTTCAGAGACTTCTGGACCACAGAAAACCCCGAGCCGTCAAAGTAGAAAGATGTCTCCTCTGCTTGGGGACTGGGACACACACGTGGACGGAGACAGGTGAGAAGGAGCTCTGTGTCGTTAAGCACGTCGTGTTGATCAGAAGTTTACCTGCTGAAGCAGCCGCCGCACCGGCCCTCCCGACTGACGTAGCTCCACAGGCCGATGTTCCGCTCATTCAGCCAAGCTTCCCCCAGGCATCCCTGGAAGGAGGACGAGTGCAGCCCTGCAGGACGCTGCCGTAACACACGCAGTTATCACCTGACAGTCCTGACACACACCTGTCCACCTGACGGAGGGCTACCTGAGTGAGAGCTCCCATTCCTCCGATGTGAATCACCGTGTTTCTGTCAATGTCCAAAACTCGCGATGATCCTGGAGAAGAGGACGTCACTGCTGGCAGAGGAGCCGACCCAGAGTCCAGCTGTTGGACGGACATAGCGGTGTGCGCCCCGAACCTGATGACATCACAGATGACATCATCAGCCAGACAGAAGGAGTCAGAATCCAGATCTGTTCAGAGGTTTTCTACCGCGTAGCGTTGATTTTGGTCCATCGATTGTTGGCAATGTCTGTTTCAGGAAACTGCAGTCGGGTTGTTCCAGAACCCAGGTTCCACAGCAAGGAAACCTTCCCATGATGCATCTCTACTGCCAGGAAGTCCACCTGAACCAAGAGCACAGCAGGTTTAGGTCACAGAATAAATCCTGATATGTGGGTGTGGGTGTGTGTGTGTGTGTGTGTGTGGGTGTGTGTGTGTGTGTGTGTGTGTGGGGGTGTGTGTGTGTGTGTGTGTGGGTGTGTGTGTGTGTGTGTGTGTGTGTGGGTGTGTGTGTGTGTGTGTGTGTGTGGGGGTGTGTGTGGCCGTACTGTGGTGTTGCTGCCCAGGTAGAACAGCAGGTTGTTTGGACGGGAAGTCTTCAGAACCAGACTCAGAGTGTTGAAGTTGCTGGACTGAACCGGCGGTCTGTAGGATCGGACGCAGTTTCTGTCTGCTTGTACCGCCACCTTTATCTGATGACATCACAAACACATCAACTTCCTCACAACAACGCAGTGACACCTAGTGGTGAAGTTACAGATGGACATGGGATGGTTAGCTTTGAACCGGATGGATGAGGACCAAATGGAGAACCTCAAGGATCCATTTCAGGAACAACAAGGCTCAGAACTGAAATGTTTGTTGATCTCTATGCTGATGACTCTGTTGTTTACTGTTGTGATGAATCTGAACATACTCTATATTTACTGTTGTCAAATCCAACTGCTTCTTTATTTGGACAAAACAAACAGGAAGTTGTTTTCTAACAGACAGGACTTGCCATGAAGTTTGCTGTCTTTTAAGCCAATCAGAGGTCAGTTTTAGTCAAACAGAGTGTAACCTTAATTTTTTGTTACGTTGCTCCCAGTTCAGACTGGCTCGCTGAACTGGTCTGAACTGATCTGAACCTTAACCAGTCTACCAGAGTCTGGGTGTGAAGTTGTCTCAGTACTGAGGCTGCCAGCCTAAACCATTTTAATCCAGTCTGAACCACCATAACCCAGTATAGACCAGTATAGTCCAGTCCGTACCGACGCCGCCTGTCTTCTGGCCTGATCGATCAGTTCTCTGATGTCCGACAGATTCCTGCTCAGGGTTTTTCCCAGCATGCTCAGCGGCTTCAGTCTCTCCAACAGCTGCTGTGTGCGATGCTCCGCCTCCTCCAGCCTGCGCTGCACCTCATTGGCTGAGCAAACAGGAAGCAGGAAGTGTTATCTCCTTGATCGGTTTTGTCGTTTTGAACCTGGTCGTCGAAGTCTCACCTGTAGCCTGGGCCCGACCCATCAGGCCGTTGGTCTCCCTCACTGTGATGTGGGTCTTTTCCACCACAGAAGAAGAGTTCTGCAGCTGCAGCCGGAGTCCCTGCAGCCTCAGCAGCGCCCCCTGCAGCCCGGAGTGAGCCTGTTCAGCCTGGAGCTGAGCTGGACTGGAGGAACCTGCAGCAGACAGTCGGTTTCCATGACGCCATCATAACCATCATTATCATCATCATCATAATTATCTTCATCATTATCACCATCATCACCATCTTCATCATCACCATCATCATCAACATCATCATCATCACACAAAACCATCATCAGGTGACTCACGAGGAGGAAGCTGCTGCAGCTCTCTGATTGGCTGATGGAGCAGATGGCTGCAGTTCTCCACGCCACCTCTGGCCAGTTGCAGTTTGGTGGTTACCATGGAGACGTTGGCCTGCATCTCTGAGGGCAGGAAGACATTTTGATGAGCTGCTGATGTTTTCTGACTGTCTCTAGAAGGGATGGGATCTATTTAACCACCGACAAGAACCAGACAGAACCTGAGAAGAACCTCTTGACCTCTGACCCAGGTCCAGTTCCCAACACACCTTTAGCCGTGGCGTTGACCTGCCGACTCTCCTCTAGGACCCTGGAGGCCAAGTTCAGCCTGACTCTGCCCTCCACTGCCAGCGTCCGCTCTGATTGGCCGGTCTGAAACACAGAGCGGTCAGGTGAAACGGCTCCTCCATGGCCTGGAGCTCCGCTGCTGAGACCAGTACCAGGTGGAGGGCGAGCGAGGCAGCCATCAGGCCTGATCCAGCTTCCTGGTGGGCGGAGCCAACCTGCTGGATGATGTCATTATCCAGGAGTGCCCAGGGGGCAGGGCTTTGGGACCCGCTGACCACTGACATCATGGAGCTGAAGGACAAAAATGCTTTAATGAAGAAACTCACATTCACACACACACACACACACACACACATCACCTATGCAGCGAGTGGGCGTGGCTCTGCAGCTGGTGGGCGTAGCCTTCGGCTCGCTGAACATTTTCCAGAGCGCTGTTGGTTTTCAGGCCGACCAGCAAAACTTCCACGTGTCTCCTGAGCGCAGGACGCAGCTGGTCCAGCTGGCTGGCCAGCAGCTCCACCTGCTGGACAGGTAGAGGCAGCGCATCAGTCACCGCTGCCGCTGGCTGCAGGTCACCTGGTGGTCGGGGCGTCTGACCGCGCTGCGGTTGGTCTGTTGGGCGCTCAGACTGACGGCTTCCTCCTGCAACGTCTGTCCGTCCTCCATCAGCTTGTGAACCACCACCAACGCAGAACTCAGGTTCTGCCGGGCCGCCTGGTCCACACAGAACCAGAACCAGATCACATGACTGCAGGGTGAAGGTGACATGACCCACCTGGCTGCTGCTGGGGCTCACCTGAAGGTGGCGCTGCAGAGCGCCTGCAGCACCAAGGAGCTTCTCTGTTTGTGAGTTTCGCTCTGCCGCCTCGCCAAGAGGAGCACGCGCATGCTGCAGCGTTGTCATGGCAACGCCCAGGAAGCTGATGAAGGGGCGGAGCCTGTCTTCACCTGCAGTCCACCTGGACAGGAAGTCCGTCTGCAGCGAGCGGAGCAGAGCCTCGGAGAGCCTGTAGACAGAGAAACTCACACAGCCTCTGATTGGTTAAAACCCAGGGGGCGGAGCCACCACACCCACCTGAGCTCCTGATTGGCTGCCGACCCGGCGGCTGTCAGGTTGATTCCTCTGAGGCACTGTAGCCTAGACTCCGCCTCCTCTAGTCGGCCGGCGGCGTCCTCAGTCAGCTGATCGTCATTGGTCTGGTTCAGAAGCCCCGCCTCCTTCTGCAGCACTGAACCAATCAGATCGCTGGCATTAGACTGAATACTTCCTGACTCTGGACCGCTGGCACCCAGGTGAGGGTGACGAGGTAAAAGATTACCAATAATAATAATTATTATTATTGTTATTATTTATTAATAATGTTTTTTATTATTATTATTCCTGGCCCTGTGGTTGTTCTTTACCCTGAGTCTCGTCTTGCAGGCTGCTGACTCTCTGCAGCAGCAGCTCACTGAGGGACCAGCTGTTGTTGGTGGAGGTGAGAAAATCCTTGAGGCTCCCAGACAGACGTGTCACCTGACCAATCAGAACACAGAACACCGTCATCACCTGACCCCTGACCTTTCATGTCTAGAAGGTAATCTGATCTGCCTAACATGAGGCTTCCTCCTGCTGGTGGTCATGATGTTCTGGCTGGTTGTCTCCAGGGTGGTGACTACCTGCTGCTGCAAAGTGCTGAGGTCAAAGGTCAGGTGATGCAAGTCCTCATCCAGTCTGGACAGGTGAGACGCTCCAGTTCTGTTTGGAGAAACGTTCACCTGGACACATCAGGACATGCTTCAGTCACCAGAGACTCGGGTCGACTCGGAACCACTTGGAAGACCTGGTCGCTGTTTACCTTGAAGTCTTTGGTCCGGTTCTCCAGCAGCACCAGCTGGCGGTACGGCGCCATGGCTACGGCGCTCAGGTTGACAGACAGGAAGTGGTCGTTAAGGCGGTCGAGGTCGTCAAGGAGAACGGCGCTGCAGCCGTCGTCACACGCTGGTGAGAAGAGACGCAGCTGGTACCTCACAGCGCTGACATCTGTGTGGGTGTGTGTGTGTGGGGGGCAGTTACTCACACACACACTGCTCTTGCTGCAGGACGTGGCGCTCCTCACACTGGTCACATGACTGACCTCTGACCCCAGGCCTGCACTGGCAGCGTCCTGTGAGGCCATCACACACCTGATGGAGGGAGCCCCACCCACTGCAGCCGCACGGCAGACAGAGCCCGCCTGGCAAGGTGGGGTTACCATGGTAACCAGGAGAGCACCTGTAGGAAGGAGAAGCCCGTGATGTCACAGCGGGTGAGTCATGTGACATCAGCGGGTATAAAGACTGACCTCTCGCAGCGTCTGCCTTCATATCCTGTCAGACAGGAAGTGCAGCGGAAACCTCCGGCGGCCGACACGCAGGAGGGACTGAAACTGGAGAAGAGACTCGTTTGGACTCAGAGTAAAGGACTCGGGTCAGCATGAATGGTGCAGTTTACCTGTTGTCCACCAGGGGGCAGGCACACGGAGAGCAGTCATTGATGGAGCCGCTGACGTTTCCATAGTAACCTGGGGAGCAGACGTCACATCGCCGCCCGCTAGTGTGATGGTGGCAGTCCTGAAAGTTTAAAGTTTCATCACCAGGAGGCGCTCTTTCTGAAAGACTCACCTGGGTCAACCTGAACTCGGACGTTACCTGACAGTCTCCTGTCTCCGGGTCACAAGTCGCAGTGTGGTTGTTGCAGCGACATGGAAGACATGGATGCACCGTCATGGTCTTTAGACTCTGAGCAGGAAGTTCTGACTGAGGCTGGCGGAAGAAACCTGCCGAACAGACCTGCAGAAAAACGAGTCAGAGAGAGACGGGTCAGGAAAAATGACTAATTGGTAAACAGACCAGGACCCTTAATTTGCTTTATCCCTTTCAAAATAAAGCACTTCATATAAACTAGATTGCTGTCATATTGGATGTTCTGAAGATGGATCAGGATTACCACCAGGGATTTCTGGCACCAGGCTTGTTTCACTTGATCCGGTTCTTTTTGGAAGTTCTGATAGTTCTTCATGATGTCATAACAGGAACCTCATTGATTTAACCAATCAGATCGTCTCTGACATCATCGTCAAATGTTTGAGGGTCTGGTGTATGTAAACTTCTGAGTCATGGTGAAACCAGGAACCAATCAGCCTCATAGACAGCAGGGAGGAAATAGGTTCAGTCTTTACGTAAATATCTGCCTGAACTGTGTGTGTGGTGGTTCCTGAAGGCTCAGTGTTGGATAAATCACTCTTTATGCTGATGACACCCTGCTGTTTTTATCCAAATTCAGTTGTTTTAAGTGAACAAACTTGATTTTTCTCTAGTTTTTACCTGGAATCATTATTTCTGGTCTGAAAACAGATCCCTTGGGCCTCCTTCTGAAGCAGTGACAGGACTTGGTCGGGTTCTGATGGAGTTTTGAGGGGTATCAATAATGATTACCTGACAGGACAGGCCGCTGTATCCCGGTGGACAGACACACGACTCGATCAGTCTGGCCTTTTCCTGAGAGGAGTCTGACTCTGCCCTCACAGCCGTCTCCATGGTGACGTTAGAAATCCTTCATAAAAGAAGAGGAAAGGGATGTCAGAGTGTGTGTGTGTGTGTGGGGGGGGTGTGTGTGTGTGTGCTTGTTGGTTTACCTGCTCTGCTGGAGCCCGGTTCCGTACGAGGCCTTTATGAGGACGTCCTGGACCTGACTGAGGACGGACATAAAGTCCGCCCGGGTCACTGCCCTCTGAGACACCGAGTTGAAATATTTCCACGTGTGCTGTGAAACAGAACCAATAAGAACCAGAACCATTCAGAACCAGAACCAGTCAGAACCAGAACCAGTCACCTCCTGTGTTGTTTTGAAACTGATGTTACACAGGTTGCCTCGATGCCCTACCTCCGTCAGCCTGATGTCGTGCTGAGTGACGATGCCGTTGCTAGGAGCAACCACATCAGTGAATATAGTGTGCTTCCTCAGGGTTCCGCCCCTCATGAGCACCTGAGGCTCCTGATTGGACAGTCCTGAGCCGTCCTCGGCGTAGAAAGTGATGATGTAAGAGAGCAGGCCACCGTACGACATCAGCTGCACAGAAACAGGCGGGTACTTCAGCCAGTTCAAAGTAACCTGAAACAAACAGGTTACTGTACCTGGTTCCCTTCAGTCTGGGGGGGAAGCCTCCAGTAGAGGGGGCCAACGAGCCCACTGCTGTTTAACTGGCGCATGTCGAGCAGCATGTCGCCGCCCTCCTGGTAGACTCCAGATACTACACTCTGCTGATTGGACAGGCTGACCAATGACAAAACAGGACCCAGACCGACCTGCAGGGAGGAGACATGGTGGTTGTAGTCCATCTGTGGACTGCAGAAATAATAACTAATAATAATATGTATTATTATTATGGCATTGGTGTTGTACTGATCCAATATCGATCCGGTATTGATCCAGTATTGGTGCAGTACTCACAGGGACTCGGGTCAGCCCTCCCTGCTCCTCACAGTCTTTGCTGAGTCCAGAACAGAAACAGTCAGAACATCCGTTGGGGTTCTGGTGGGACAGAGCGAACCAGCCAGAAACACACTCCTCACAGCGCAGACCTGACACACCGGCCTGGACGAACATCAAACAGGAAGTAAAGGTCTGATTGGCTGCATCAATTGACCTGGAGCCGGTTCTGGTTCTTACCTTGCACACACAGTGTCCGGTCCATCCGCACTCACACACGCCGAGCGTTTTATTGCAGACCGTCTCGTTGGTTCCTGCCGAGTCGCAGTCGCAGGCTGAGCATGCTGGGTAACCATAGTAACCAGGTGCACAGCGGTCACATGACCTGCCAGAGAAGCCGTCCCTGCAGGGACACTGTCCACTGAGCAGGTGGCACCAGGGGGCAGAGCTTCCTGCTGCGCTGCAGCTGCACGGCTGCAGGGACACAGGGGGTTACGGCCGCTCACCTGTCACAGGTGTGTGTGTGTGTGTGTTTGAGTTTACCTTGCACCCTGTGCTGGGGTCATGACCCCAGTAGCCTGTCTCACACCTGTCGCAGGTGTCTCCCTCCGTGTTGGGGGGGCAGGTGCACTCTCCGCTGTCAGGGTCACAGTTTCCCCCGGTGTGATCACAGATGCATGCTGGGAGATCAGAAAGCCACCAATGAGACAGCAGAACGGCGACCGGTCACTGACACGCCGTCACACCTCTCACCTGTGCAGTTTCTGCCATGGTAACCGTAGTAACCACGACTACAACGATCACACTTGTTTCCAGCTACGCCCTCGGTGCAGCGGCACCGCCCATCCTGGTCACATGACTCAGAGACAGATCCTGATTGGCTGCAGCCGCAGGGCAGACAGCCCCGCCCACTCTGCAGCCCGAAGAACCCCGACTGAGAAAGGAGCAGAGCAGTTATCTGAGTGTGTGTGTGTGTGTGTGTGTGTGGGCGTGCACGCCTGCGCGTGTGTGTGTTACCTGGCAGAGGTCACAGGTGCGTCCCGTCACATTCTCTCGGCACACACACTGACCTGTTGTGATGTCACAAACACTGGAGGAAGAGCCGTTGACATCACAGCCACAGTCTGTAAGAACAAGCCCCACCCACTGTCAGTGATGTCACACATAGCTCCTCCCCCCTCCAGCCTGTCAGACAGAACCGAGGGAATAGACACTCACCTTTGCAGTCCTTGGCAATGACTGCGTCGCCATAGTAACCAGGACGGCATACCTCGCAGTGTTTTCCTGCTGTGTTGCCGAGGCAACGCAGACACTCCCCGGTCACAGCGTCGCAGTAACCAGCCTCGCTCACGTTAGCGTTACTGTTACATTCACAGCTAATACAGGCCCCGCCCACCACCTGTGGGTTACCGTAGAAACCACTGGCACACCTGGACAAGAGCAGAAGGACAAACAGGAAGTCTTTCTGACAGATCAGCTGCTGCACCTGGGAACACCTGAGACACTCACCTCTCACAGTTTGACCCCGCGTAGCCGGGCTGGCACCGGTCACAAGACACCTGACCTGACGACTCCACCACACAGGTAGGACTGAAACTGGAGAGTACAGGTGAGACCGGAGGAGACAGGTGAGGCGGTATGCTTTCAGGTGGGACTCACCTGTTGGACGGCTCTGTTAGAGGACATGGACAGAGCCGGCAGTCGCCATTGGTCGGGTCGCCATAGAAACCAGGAAGGCAGAGTTCACAGTGGGGGCCTGTGGTGTTGTGGCTGCAGCCCTGAGGTGGACAGGTCAAAGGTCAGCTGGCTGCAGGTGGGGCTCGGCTGCTGCTGATTGGTCCAGACTCACCTGACAGACTCCAGTGATGTCACAGTGGGCGGAGCGCCCGCCGCACTCACACTGCATGCAGTTCCCTCCGAACAGAACCGCCCCGACCCGGTAGAACCCAGGGAGGCACGACTGGAACACACAAGCCTGGTTAGTCCAGTCCGAACCGGAACCAGGACCAGAACCGGAAGATCAGAAACCTGCTGACCTCACAGGAGGTTCCGCTGTAACCGGCTGGACATTCACACATCTCCACGGCGACTGCCCGAACTCCAGAACCTGAGCCAGAACTGGCGACATCCAAAGAGACCGAACCGAGCCTGGTGAGCAGAACCAGATGAGACGGACAGCGTTTGTCCTGAGGGGTCCAGCAGAACCTCCTCCAGACCCATCAGAACCGGTCCTCACCGTATCGGTCCTTCAGTGGAAGTGTTCAGATGGACCCGAACCGACAGGCGGGTCAGGTCTGTCAGAACCAGCAGCAGGTCGTGTAGAGTTACTGGGCCTCCGGTTCGGTCGTCTACGAGCCGGTCCGGGTAAATCTCCATGGCAACGGGTTGCTCCGCCAGCGGCGAGAGGAAGAGGAGCAGAGGAGGAGAGAGACGAAGAGTCTGGCCGTTACCCTGGAAACAAGGCAACCAATCGTTACTGGTTAGTCTCCTGGTGTGGAGGCGGGCTCTAGCTCACCTGCATGATGACATCACAGAGGACAGGTAGGGTCTGGTCCCGGTTGTCCGGGGCGATGTCATAAACCACGGAGAAGACGAGCCGTCCCCCGAAGGACACCAGCTGCAGACAGGAGAGACTCATAGTACAAGACCACCAGAAACTGCGGTGGGTCAGACCTAGCTCACCTTGTTGCCAAGGAAACGGAGGGGCGCCGCCCACACCAGCCTGTGTTTGTGTGCGACGGTGGAGGACGCATTACTGAGGACGCCAAGGTCGTTTCCATGGACATCCAGAGCAGCTTGGACGGGGTCAGAAGGTCGGAGGACAGCATCTGAAAGAACCACCTGGACAGAGAAACCTCCATGTTTGCCAAGGTCAGACGGGTCAGACTTGGGCTCAGGTGAGGTGTGTTACCTGCGTGACGGACCAATCAGAACTCTGACAGACGTCAGAAACACCAAAGCAGAAGCAGTCGGTGCAGCCCAGAGGGTTCTGCTGCTGCAGGTCGTAAAAGCCCGGTTTGCACTGGTCACAGTGGACCCCCATCACGTTCACCTGAGGAGCAACCGCAGGTCACAAGGTCATGAGGTCACAAGGTTACGGGAGTCCTCAGACCGCTGCTGGAGATTAGGGCTTACCTTGCAGGTGCAGGAGCTGCACGGGTTGCTGTTGGTGCTTCCTGCCAGGTTGCACTCACAGCGAGCGCAGGCGGGAAAATCCCTGAACCCGAATGCACAGCGGTCACAGCGCCGACCCGAGAACCCGTCCTTACACTGGCACTGACCCGCGGACACACCTGGACACACGATCCGCCGCCATCAGACCTTCGGACCACCGCCATCAGAGCCCCTGCAGGGCTCCACCGCTGGAAGTCGGGTCAAGCATCAGGACCGGTTGGAGAAACCTACCTGGTTCTGTGTCGTCTCTGCGGCAAACTGATGATCTGGATCCTCTCAGGTCGCAGCTGCACTCCACACAGGGCAAATCAGAGTACGGAGACACCTGCACACATTATGACCACAAAACCATTAACAGAACCATCAGAACCACTGGAAGCATCAACCCAACGGCCTCAGCACCGCCGGTACCTCGGCCGGTCTGTAGTATCCGTCCCTGCAGCTCTCACAGTTGGTCCCAGTTGTGTTTTGCCGGCAGTTGATACAGACTCCACCCCCTTGGTGGATGCCATTACGGTTTAGACTGAGGCCGAGGTCAGAGGCGGTCTGGTTGTAGAAACAGTCACTGGCTTTGTTGTGACAGTTACACTCTGAGAGAGACAGGTAGGGACAAAGACTGTAATCGTCCTTAATGAGGGATCTTCTGGCGTCTTTTAAGGTGTCTCACTTTCACAGGTGTTTCCTTCAGAAAGGGTTCCTGGTTGCCATGGCAGCTGATGGTAACCAGGGCAACACTCGTTACAGTTTTCCCCACAGGTGTTGTGCTCACACACACACTTCAGTTTCTGTGAAAACACAGACAGACAAGTTGAGTTCACCTGTCTGACAGTGTCCAGGTGCGATCTGAGCAGTTGCAGGTATTCTGTTACCTTGGTAACCGGGTCCAGCGGGCAGCTCTTGGCGTGTCCGTAGCAAATGCACATCCCGCCTACGGAGATGTCTTTGATGGAGTAATAATACTGAGAAGAAAGCAAACAGGTGAGACCAGAGCTGCTTCCTGTGCTGCCGGTCGGACCGCCGCCCGTCTTACCCTCCGGGTCACGATGGGGTCGACGTCCCGTGGGTCATGGACGCTCAGCGTCATCAGATCAGCATTCAGCGTTCTGATTCTCTGAAGCCTCACTCTGATGTAACGAGCCGATGTAAAGTTCAAGAGGTCAGGGGTCAAATCATCTGCTCCAGGACGACCGTTAATCAGAGAGGTGTGGATCTGTGAGACAGGTAGAGGGACGGGTAGAGACAGATGGGTTACAGACAGACAGGTAGAGACAGACGGGTGGACAGCCTGTCTCACCTCTCCGTGCTCCAGTGGGTTCAGTCTGGAGTAGTAGGACGTACAGATGACCTCGGTGTCGCTCCTGTAGGTCGGCGGTCCAAATCTCGGTGTGATATTGTAGCGATGCAAACACTCCGAGTCACTGATGGCGTAGTACTGCCAGGGGTCAAAGGTCACACCATCCAGAGAGCGTTCAAGGATCCAGTTACCTGACAGGTGTTCATAGATGAGCAGGTAAACGGACAGGAGGACAGACAGGTGACCAGTCGACAGGTGCTGCTCTCACCTGGTCGTGGAGAATTGGCTGCTTTGATGATGATGTAAGCAACCTGAAATATCTGAACAGGTAAACAAAGTCACATGACCTGAGGAGGACTCAGGTTACCATGGCACCTGAGCTCTGCAGCTCTCAGCAGGCTAATATTTCAATGCTAAAATTTTGATGCCAATCTGTTAATGCTAACATATCAATGCTAACATGATCATATTTAAATGCTAACATGTGTATGCTAACCTTTCAACGCTAATACCTTTCAAGCTTACCTTTTGATGCTAACATCAATGCTGATGTTTCAATGCTAACATTTCAATAATTACATTTCCATGCTAACATCTCAATGCTAACATTTCAATGCTAACATTTCCATGCTAAGCTCAGGTAACCTCAGTGTTACCTGTGACAGGTAACATTCCTGGCAGACAGGAAAGCTAACTGAGACTCAGGTTACCATGGTGACTGGATCCCTAGTGTGGAGGTTCTGTGGTTCTTGTTCTGACCTGGTTCAGGTCCAGGGTGATGGTGATCCAGTGAAACTGACGTCCGTTCTTGATGCTCGGACTCTGCCACCACTGATTGGTTCCATCAATAGCATTTGTGATTGGATGACGCTCTGCAAACAGAGGAGGGGGTGTTACTTCCTGTCAGCTTACATTACTTCCTGGGCTCAGCCCAGTTGAACTAGACCTAGAGGTTCTGGTGGTTCTTACCTTTAGTAAGAACAGAGTTGGCATCACATCTGGGGCAGTGTGGGTTCTTGATTCTGCGACCCGGAACGTGTTCCACCAGCTTGCAGTAAACCTCTGGTTCTGGGTCCCCACAGGTGGCGTTGCTGCTGATCTCTGCATTACTGGCCAGGTTGAAGATGGCCGGGAACAGGCCTGGACCACAGAACCAGAACTAACATGACCTCAGAGGACCATGTGACCCCAGAGGACCATGTGACCTGATCCATGTGACCCCAGAGGACCGTGTCACCCCAGAGGACCATGTGACCCCAGAGGACCATGTGACCCCAGAGGACTATGTGACCCCAGAGGACCGTATCACCCCAGAGGACCATGTGACCTCAGAGGACCATGTGACCTGATCCATGTGACCCCAGAGGACCGTGTCACCCCAGAGGACCATGTGACCTCAGAGGACCAGGTGACCCCAGAGGACCAGGTGACCCCAGAGGACTATGTGACCCCAGAGGACCGTGTCACCCCAGAGGACCATGTGACCTCAGAGGACCAGGTGACCCCAGAGGACTACGTGACCCCACAGGACCACGTGACCCCACAGGACCATGTGACCCCAGAAGACCATGTCACCCCAGAGGACCATGTGACCTCAGAGGACCATTTCACCCCAGAAGACCATGTGACCTCAGAGGACCATGTGACCCCAGAGGACCATGTGACCCCAGAGGACCATGTGACCTCAGAGGACCATGTGACCCCAGAGGACCATGTGACCTCAGAGGACCATGTAACCCCAGAGGACCATGTGACCTGATCCATGTGACCCCAGAGGACCATGTGACCCCAGAGGACCATGTGACCTGATCCATGTGACCCCAGAGGACCATGTGACCCCAGAGGACCATGTGATCTGATCCATGTGATTCTGTGTTGAATCAGCAGCTTCTTTTCTTTGTTTGGCTGTTTAAAGTTTTCCTGGTTGAACTTTTTTTAAATGTGAAAGTCACCTGATGTTGGGATGTCCATGGGACCCGGAATGTGAGTCAGAACCAGAACCGCGTTGCAGTAAAGTGAGTTGGAACAAAAAGAGTAGCTGCTGCAGAGGAACCTTGAGCGGAAAGCAGGGTTCTGTTTGGACTGACAGAGAGCAGACTGTTGTGTCTGGTTCCTGAGGCTCACCTTGAACTAACCCAACCAGAACCAGAACCGGGCCGAGAGCCGCTAACACATGTTAGCCAGGCTGTGTGTTCATCTGGGGAAACTCTGCAGGAGGTCTGGACAGAGGGGGAGGGGAACTGTTCACATCTGCAGAGAATGGATTCAACTTTATTAAATGAATCAAATTCAGAACTGAATCACTGATTCAGAGGGAAACGAAATGTTGTCACTTAATCATATCATGTCTCCTGATGATGCTCCACAGCAACATGTCCTGGAAGCCTCCAGACCATCACCCTCATCATCACCCTCGTCCAGCCTGGAGGGGAAACATCTGCCAGGGTATGAATACTTCTGAGTTCTGCTTGTTAGCCGCCATCAGTAGAACGAAGGACACATGACTGGAAAAGGAACCAATCAGCAAGCAAAAGGGCAAAGGTCATCGATTCAGCTGCTGTCCACTCTTAGTTCTGAATGGACCTGGATGTGTTTGGTACTGATCCGGTCCGATTCGGACCTGCTGCTCCTGAGCAGACAAAGCAGGTTCCAACCAATCAGAGAGGACCTCGGTCCACGTCCACCCTGACCTCTGACCCCTCCCCCACAGAGACGCACTCAAAGCTCCGTGGGGGAGGGGCGGGGTGAGTGGGGGAGGGCGGCCGATCGATCAGAGCTGATCACCAATCAAAGCTTCATTTAGACATATTTGGTCGTACTTCCTGCTTCACCTCAGACAGAAACACAAAGTTCAGCAAGAATAAAACCCATCAGAACCAAATAAAACCCATCAGAACCCAGTAAAACTTCTGAAAGGAAAGTCTGACCTCTGTGCTGAGCTGCAGCCCGCTCCATCAGAACCATCAGCAGCAGAACCTTCATCTTCACCAGAACCCGGAGGTCCAGCAGTCTGACTGAAGCTCAACTGCAGCTGAACCAGAACCGAAACAGAACCGGACCAGAACTGGACTGGAGTCTCAGAGATCCAAGTGAAGCTGAAATGTTAACTGGGAGAAAGGAAGCAGCTCAGAGGAATGTGTGTCTGAGACCGCCCCCAACACACACACACAGACACACACATACACACACTCACACACAGAGACACACATACACACACTCACACACCCCGACACACACACAGACACACACCTACACACATACACACACTCACACACAGAGACACCGACACACACACACCGCCCACCTCCATTCATTCAGCTCCATGGGGGGTCGGGCTGAACCATCTGACCCGATGCAGGGGGGGTTTGGTTCTGAGCCTCTTAGTGCTGCTCAGGAGGTTCTGCAGAACCTAAGCGGTCCAGTCCGGGTTTGACACGGAATCAGTGGCCTCTGCTCTTTATTGATCTCTGACTGGTTATCCAGATGGACTCATCAGAACCAACCAGTCCAAACAGGTCAATGCAGAGGAACTGCCCAGGAAGATGGTCAGAACCAGACCAGAACCAGAGGAACAGAACTCTACAACAGGAAAAGCTGCTCTCACAACTGTCCTCCATCGTCTCCTCTGGATCGGAACCAGCAGCTCAGAACCAGACCAGAACCTCTGACGTTGGCCACCAGGAGGAGCTGTGGGTCCAGCCAGGAATCTGACCAAAGCCGAACCGGGCTCATGTTGCGGTCCAACAGCGGCATGTCCGACCAGAACCGGGAAACACAGAGTCATTCCTCCTAAACATCGTTTAGAGCTGCTCTGACCTTTAGCTCTGACCTCCAGCTCTGACCTCCAGCAGGAATAGAAAGCGTCTGATTATGTAATCAGATTACTGAGGAATATTAAACAGAGACATGATTCTTCACTGATTGATCATTTATTGATCTGTTATCAGAGATAAACTCAGGGTTGATCAACTCTGAAAAAGTTTCAAATCATCAAAGTGTTTTAACGCCAGTCCAGACTTTAGATGTTTCCAGAACCGGTTTACTTCTGGACCAGAACCTGGATCAGATTCTCTCAGGTTAAATCCAAACTGTTAGTAAATGAAGTCAGAATGAAAAATCTACATGATGAAGGTGAGTCCATCATCATCAGCTCTTCCTCTTCCTCCCAGAACCGGCCGGGTTCTGCCGGTCCGTCACAGTTTGGCTTTGGCCTGGAAGAAGCTCATGACGGCGTTGAAGCATTCCTCTGAGGTCCAGCGCTCCATCAGCCGCTCCACCTCCGCTTCGTTGACGGCGTAGAGACGTTCCTTCTCCACGGACCGGATCAGCTGTTTGGACAGCGCCAGGGACTGATGGACACAGAGAGGCTGCCGTTAGAACCCGGACATCCTCCAGAACCTCCGTTCAGCTGCTGTGTCAGCAGAGCTCGTCCTTCCACTTAATTTTATCCACTTTGTGGAATGAAGCCCTCAGCTTGATGCTGCCGCCGCCATGCCTGGCAGTTAGAGCAGTGAGGCCGGATCCAGTCAGTGGTTCTGGAGAACCTCCAGGTACCGTTATTATTATGAAGGTCACTAAACATGACCTTTCCTCTATGTTTGTATTGAACCCAAATGGTTCTGCTCAGGAGCTTCAGGAGAACCAAAGTATAAAAATAAAAATACATTTTTATCTTCCTGATTGTTGACGAATCTCTATCGGTACCAAACGGATCCAACATTCATGGAACCTGATTAGCAGAACCAGCAGAATGTTCTGGTCCAGTTAACCCGTTGTTCTGGCGCCCTCTGCTGGCCGTCCCAGCGGGTCACGTGTCTCTCCCTGTGGAGAAGCCGGTTCCGGTCCGGCGGGGCTCACCTGGGGAGGCAGCAGGGCGTAGGCCCTGAGCCGGGTCCAGACCTCGGACTGGAAGCTGCTGTCGGGGAAAACCTCTGTGATCAGACCCAGTTCACAGGCCCGGCTGGCCGTCAGCTTCTTATTGAACAGCAACATCTCACTGGCCTGCAGAGACAGTCAGAGTCAGAACCACGACCCGGCTTCAGGTTCTGGTTCTGGAGGTTCGCTCCGGTACCTTGGTGGGGCCCATTATCCTGGGGAAGGTGTAGGAGGAGCAGCCCTCGGCGCTCTGACCCAGCTGGGTGAAGGGCGTGTGGAAGGTGGCCTGAGAAACATCAACACGGTTCCCATGGAAACGGGTCAGAATCAGAAACTAAACTGGACTTCCTGTCCATCACGTCCTCAACTCTACTCCTGATCATCTGGAAAACTAGGACTAATTTTACCAAAATAAAATGTCTTTACTGTCATTAGAGCACAGCGCCATCATCTGGTGACTAGAAGTAACTAAAAAACAAACATGATATTCATAAAGGACAACAGAACCAGACATGACCGACCCGTTGGGTCAGCTGAAGTGTTTCTGTACCCGCTCTGTGGCGTAGATCAGGTCAAACAGTCCCAACACGGTGACAGAGATCCCGACCGCCGGGCCGTTCACCACGGCAACCAGAGGCTTGGGGAAGTCGATGTACGCCCTGACGTACCTCCTGAGGAAACACACACAGACCAGCTGCTGCAGTCTGGAGGTCAGGAGGTCATGAAGCTTTTAGTTTGTTCATGATGATCCACGGAGGCCTGACCCAGAACTGAACAGAACCCTCAGATTATTCTGGTTCTGCTCCATTTGTGGTGAAAAACATGATGATGATGGAGTTTAGTGAAGGTTCTTATTGAAAAATAGATTATAGAAGAAGAAGAACATCAACTGGTGAGAGGGTGGAAACCAGGAGGCTGCTGCCCCCTGCTGGACTGTTTGTGATACTCAGGAAATAGAAACTGTTTTATAGTTATCTGATACAAACAGCTTCATAAACATTTCTCTGATATTTTCTGATATATTAAAGTAGAAAGTTTTTATTAAAGTGTCTGATTCAGTTCTGCTACATGAGAACTAAAAACACTAAAACATTTAAAAGGTCAAAGTGACAGAAGGTTCTGGTTCAGGAGGTTCTGTGTCTGCAGCTCAGAGGAACCTCAGGTGTTGCCCACCTGAGCAGCTCTGCTCCCTGCCTGGCCATCTCCTGGACGCCTCCCTCTGGGATCTTGGTGAAGTTGGACAGGTCGTTCCCGCTGCAGTAAAAGTCTCCGGCTCCTGCAGGGAGGAAACAAACCCATGAGACCAACGTCCTGGTCCTGCGGTTCTGCTTGTTTTTCAACATGAATTCTCAGGGAACCTGGAACCCAGTGAGATATTACTGGGAACCTCCTTTGTTCAAACTGGTTTGGTTCCTTTGACCCCACAGTGAGGATAAAACTCTCCAGTTCAGATTTTAATGGACTTCCTCTGATTTGTTTCCTTCAGATGGTTTTGAGCTCTAGGATCAGGAATGTTTTAGCTCTGAAGACCAGAACCTGGTCTGGACCAGAACCCGGTCTGGACCAGAACCCGGTTTGGTTCAGGTGTTTTACCTGTGAACACAGTGAACTTTGACTCGTCTTTAGCTGCCTGCTCCAGAGCTGCTATGATCTCGTTGTACATCTGAAAGAAGACATTAGGGTAACTGGAAGTGAACCAGCAGGAAATGATGTCACATGACATCATAAGGGCTTCCTGGTTTCACCTGCTGACCTCAGGTGTGATGGCGTTCTTCTTGGCCGGCCGGTTCAGTTTGATGGTGGTGATGTCGTCCTCCGTAGAGACCAAGAGTGTCTCGTATGTGGCTCCGCCCCCAGCAGGCGTTGCAGCCACCTGGGCGGAGCTTCCTCCCTCTGCCTCCACCAGGGAGCCAATCAGGTTGCAGTACTGCTCCCTGGCTTCATCCTGATAGGAAGAAACCTTAAAGTTCTGATCCGCTGGTTGTTTTTACAAACGGTCCAGAACCAAAGGGACATTCTAACCTTACAGAAAGGAAACAATCCTAACAAAACAGAAAGTTTATGAACAATGGATCCGATCAGAACCACAGAGGGTCTGATGGACAGTCAGTACCTGAGAGATGGAGCCCAGAGATTTCCACGCGTCCCATTTGACCTTGTTCACAAAGTCCAGCATTCCTGGTTTAGGAGTGTTGCAGGGACCCTGAGTGGCCTGGAGGAGGAGGAAGAGCTGTTACTACGGTAACACACAGAAGATGAAGTATGGACCTCTAAGTGCTTATGTACTGATGGCTCCAGCGCCCCCTGCTGTTTCTGTCTGAACCAAACTCAAATTTCCTTCCAGGCCTGGAGTGAAAAGGAACCATCAGAACGACGGAGGAGCAGAACCAGAGAATGCTACGCTAGGCTACGCTACACTATGCTAGGCTACATTCCAGTTTTCCTCATAAAGACCATTTGGACCCTTCAACTTAAGACGACATCCAGGGGTCCAATTGTGATCCAGAGACCAGAACCAGTCTGCAGTTCATTGACCGGTACCAGAACCAACTTCCAGCATGCCTCAGTGCCACCGCCTGGAGGTGGACATCCCCCATCCTCCAGGCTGAGACATTGGGTCAGAACCACAGCTGCAAAGATCCATCCGGTTCCATGACTTTGACTCGGACCAAAGTAAGGTTCTTCCTGTGGTGCTGGTTCTGAACGTCAAAGCTGGTTCTGGGTCTTGGTTTCATCTCACTTCCCTTTGATCGGAACCGGAAACTGCCAGTAAAAGCTGGTTCTGACCCGTCATTCGTCCAGCCAGAATAATGGACCCAGTTGGTTCTGGATGACTGATGACCGATTAGCGACCAGAACATCCGATGAATGGCAGATGCTGCTGATATTTAAATGTTTGATGATCTTTGGTTCTGAAAAGGTTCTGATACTGAGAGCATGCAGGAACCTCCAGAACCTTCATGACCCGGGAACAGGTTGGAGAACATCCTCACCTGCTTGAACAGAGCGTAGATCTTCAGCTTGACTTCGTTCCCCGGATCTTTCTTCAGCGCCGACAGTTTGCTCTTCGCCTGTTCAAACTGCTCCACCGTCGCACCTGAGGACACGCAGCCAATCAGAGAACAGCTGCTGCTCCTCGCACCTGAGTGGATCATCCTGGATCCGCTGCAGACTCACCCATCATAGGAGACGCCGTGGTCTGAAATGTCAGACTGGGAACACTGGTCCTGAGCAAACTGGGGACACAGAGACGTCCAGAGCTTTAAACTATGACACAATTTAGTTTATATATATCTAGTCTAATCAAACATTACTTTCACGCCCTGCCTGTAACACCACTGCGTTCTGCCCTAGGGCCGCGACCCCCATGTTGAAGACCTGTATCCAGACTGGTTAGGGTTTACTATCTGGGACAAAGGTCACAGGTCATAAACTGTGACTGTAACTAATCATTTTAATCACCTTCAGCTCTCAGAGACCTGGTTCTGGTTCTGGTTCTGGTTCCAGGCCTGGTTTTGGTTCATTTAACTCTCTGACTCTTCAATCATTTCAGTTAAAGTTCAAACATCGCGATAACACAGACATGGTCATCATTTTAATGTTACCTGTTTAGCTTAGCAAAACGCCACGCAGAGCAGCTCCTCAGGGCGACAGCGGCCATCTAAACCCGGGTTCCGGTCCAAAGTTCGGGAGGACGGGCAGAGAAACGGAGGAGAGAGCTAGCCCTCCAGAAGATAGCAGCGGCTAATGAAGAGGTCCCACCCACTCCACCGCGTTCTGCGCTGCTATTGGTTAAAGGGAAACGCAGCAAACTCCAGCTTGTCCAATGGTCAGAGGGCGTCCCCGCAGCACCAATCAGAGCCCAGGATGCTGCTTAGAGCCCGCCCTCTTGGTTCCGACCGACCAATGGCTCCGCGGTCTTATTAATTCTGCGGTGGACTTCCTCAGGGTTCTGTTCTGGGCTGTGCTCAGCTTCTGTTCTTCTAACAGAACCTGTTCTGGTTCTGCAGGGTCATTAGCTACGCGGAGGGCAAAGCTCTGGCCGAGTCGTGGAGCGCCGCCTTCCTGGGGTCTTCAGCCAAACATAACCAGGTGAGGCTGTCAGTCCTCTTGGTGTATGAAGTGCTTTATAAATAAAGTTGGTATGGTATGGTATGAGCAGAACCATCAGAACCTCCTGACGGTGCGGAGGTGGAGCAGGTGGAGGGCGGCCGGCCCCAGCAGTGGTCTCCCTGCGCCGTCATGGAGGTTCTGCTGACCCGTCAGGTCCACTCGACTCTGGACGTTGATTGTTCCTTTGAGCTGCAGCTGCTGGACTCGGGAGCTTAAATTGAGAGATTTTTACATGAAGTTTGGTTCAGTTGGTTTCAATCAGCAGAAAAGAACCAAAGACACAAAGTTTGGAGGAAAACAGTCAGAATTTTAAATATTCTCTGCAGATTAATTGTATTTCATATCTATATAACGGAAGCTTCAGTCAGACTCTTCACCAGACCTGCTGGTTTCTCAGAGAGCACCACCTGCCGGCAGAAAGGAGGAACTACAGGACAGACGTGTGGGCGGAGCCTCAGCTCACCGGGAAACCAGAAACCAGGTGATTCTGTTTCCAGTTTTATCTCCATGGTTGAATTATGTCTTCAGGTTCTCCTGAACCAGACTGAACCGAACCGGACCGCAGGGTGTTGGTGAAACGATGAGTTCTGATCCACCCGACTTTTGGACCAGACTGGACCTGCGGTTCTCCTCTGACCCGGATGAGATCAGCTTAGTTCTGATCGATGTTCTGATAATATAGTTCAGTTTTGTGAATGTTGCTTGTCATTTTTAGCAGCAGAGCTATAAAGGTTGATAAAGTTATTATTTTGGAGAAATGATCATCATCATCATCATCATCATCAATAGTGATGGGTAAATGAGGCCTCATGTATCGTGTCGACTCATAGCAAAACTGTATCGATACTGTGTCGATACTGCGTCACTGAATACTGACACCTGCTGGACATTAAAAATACCTACAGGCAACGTAGTTGACAGACTGATTTGATGACCTAGTCCAGTGGTTCCCAACCCCCGGGCCGCGCAAGAAATAGTTAAATATTTCCGTTTTATGTATTATTTGAGTCTGGAGAATCTTTTATTTAGATGGGACCATCTCGTTGCAGAGAAACGAGCTCAGGGCTCC
>CAEGAG010218855.1:0-13650 GCA_903067065.1 Brachyrhaphis terrabensis
GAGCGGAAGACAAGGCTCAGCACAGGTAGCGCAAGGCAAACGAATGGACGACAGACTGGCTGACAAAACTTAGACAAACGCAGACAAGGACCCGACAGAGAACAAAGACAACGGAGGGACTAAATACACAGGGAGGCAATCAGGGAAACAAGACACACCTGGGAGTAATCACGGGGAGGACAGGACAACACGGAGAGCACAGAGACACAGAACTTGAACTAAACACACAGAAAAACACAGATAACTCGAAAATAAACACAGAAAAAACACCGAACACTCAAAATAAAACACAGAGAACACAGAACATGACATCTAGATCAGGCAATAATGTAGGCAGTAAGTGTAGAGATGGAGTCAGACCTAAACATTCAGAGACAAACAGACAATTACAAAGTCAGCCTTCTATCATCTGAAGAACATTTCAAGATTAAAGGATTAATATACCAGCAAGATCTAGAGAAACTCATCCATGTGTTTTTCTTTAGTTGCATTGTTGACTGCAATAGCGTCTTCACAGGTCAGTCTAAAAAAACAGCTGTAGCTGATCCAGAGCACTGCAACTGTTCTCACTAAAACTAGAAAGATAGAGCACATCACTTAAGTTCTAAAGTCCTTACACTGGCTCCCTGTACATCAAAGAACAGACTTTAAAATAGTTATGTTGATTTATAAATCACTGAATGTGAAGCACCAAAATACATTAAAGAACTGTAGCCATATCAAACTTTGAGACCACTCAGGTCTTCACTAAAGAGAGCCACACCAGGAAAATGTGTACCTTTCCATTCACTTTTCGCTCTGTTGCTTGCGTCCCATACAATGTTTTTTGCATCAGGACATAAATATGCATAGTTAATCCTAACAGGTTGACAATGCACATTTTCTATTCATATAACTGAATATATTTTCCAATTAAAGTAAATATTTTCTCACCGTATATTTGCAGTCTTGTTTTTCCTATCTCTTGGGTCCCAGCAGCTGTTAAAACGGTAACTTGGTAACCTCCACTGTCACTCAGCTTCAGATCTCTGAGCTGCAGTGATCCATTAGATCTGAAGAGGGTGATCCTGCCTTCATACTCTGGAGCAGTTACATTTCTATCAGATAGTGAGGTTATTATTGTGGCAACACCATCACCAAAACTCCAGACCACTGACAGAAATGGGTCTTCTGTCGAACTCAAAGTAGTTCCAAGCAAAACTGTCCCTCCAACAGATGCATTTAGAGGACCATCTGGTAACACCCCGGAACCTTTTGATAAACCTGAAAGAGACCAATAACAAATTGTAGTTAAAAAAATTTTAAAAAGTGAAACTCTGAAATAGGAGTGTGCGATATCATCTTGTTTTCGGTAAAACAAGTGGATTCTTTGACACTGGTTAAAAAAAGTTTATATTGCAATATCAAATGATGATGTCATTTAACTGATCCTGACCTGTGCAGGTCCAAGGCGCTATGTGATAATTCAGATTCAGATAATCTTTATTGTCATTCAACATATGTTTGGAATAAATAGTTCTGTGTTTTTCCTCTCTCTTTTAGCTAGTTGCAAAGGTAAAACTAAAGGAAATGACATGCTAGGAAACACCCTCAAAGCTTTAAGGATGTGATGCACTAGGGAACGCCCTCTTTAGGGCGTAGCTTACATAGAGGCTAACAAATAGAATTACATACTATTGCTTGAGGCTATTTTGTCCTGCTAGAACCTAAAGGTAGCATGAGAAATAGACCAACTGTATTTTGGTATTACACTTAGGGCTTTAACAATGGAGTAAGAGGCATTAGAGGCAGAGGAAGCAGCCTTAGAGCCCTAAGTGAACCTCCTACATTCAGAATAGTATGTCTGTATCCTTTGTGTGTAGGGGTGTGTGTGCACATGTGTGATATTTTAGTAGTGTATATGTGAAATTTTAGTCTTGTGTGTGTGCGAGAGAGAAAAAAAATGCATGAGCTGGTAAGCACACTGTCAAAGGTGCCTCTGTAGAAGGTAGCAAGGATTGATGGGCTGAGGTGTGTTCTCTTTAGCCTGCAGAGGAAGTATGTTAGACCATGAGGTTATTATTCAAAAAAAGTAATAACCACTGGTGGGCCTTTTTGGGAGTGGAGTTGGTGTGCAGCGATCAGGTGAGAGTGTCTGCTACAAGGATCCCAGGAACTTGATATATGGGACGATCTACACAGCAGTTTTTTTAATGTAAAGCGGGTATGCACATGCCATTTCCTCCTCAAGTTAATCACCAGTTCATTGGTTTTGCCCACATTCAGAACATTAAGATGGGACTTCACATGAAAATGGACTACCAACACAAAAAGACACAATCAAAATTGTCAGATGACCTTATTATCCCGTGAAAATAACTCAGAAATAGTTCCTTTGCATCCAAAATATCACATAGTCCCATTTTGGAGCTCCCTAGGGCTGCCTAGGAAGACCTAGGGGATCGCAATACTTTTGTGTTCTCTTGCAATAATGTACTGGTCAGTTCATGCGACATAATTGAATATTGAAAGTCTTTCTGCTACAATATAAAGTTTTTTATAAAAGATTTTTCCATGTAAGCTAATATCTTGTTTGTGATATAGCTTATGTTTTTTATCTTTTTGTTTAGGATAGAAAAACACCATGAACCTATGGGCAAAATACAATATAGGTCAATCATGGGCACATCTCTTTTCATCCCTTCTAAGACAAACAGAAACTTTTATCTTTTCACCACATTGCTGAGGCCTCTTTAATTGCTAACTTTTAACTTCTTCTGTACAACAGTACAACATGCACGTACATAATAATAAGCAGAACAAGATACAGAACTTGCAGCTGTGCCTTTCAAAGCGAATTAGACAGAATGAACACATAACACAAAAACAAAAAACATGACAAGTTAATATCAGAACATATTCTAAGAAAAAAAGGGCACAATATTAGAGGGAAATAAAATAAATGCATAGAATATTATTTTGCACATGTGATTTGAGTTCTTAAAAAAAACATGAGCTGGAAACACTTATTAACATCTTCCAATACTAATGTTCTGTTGAACCACAGCAGCTTGTTTTATTTGTGTATTTTTACACTTGGTAGGTGATCAGACCAATTTCTTGGCCAAAATTAGTTTACATTTACACTTATTTATTAGTTTTCTGGCCGATGTCAGATTGCCGATCTTTAAAAAGCCTGACTTGCCAAGTAAGATTTTGGCTGATACCAATTTTTTTTGTGTGTGAAATGTCACTAAACATAGTAAGAAAGTCCTTGAGTTGGCAACAGTGGGGTGACTATTATTAACCTCATCATGAAGACATGACCTGTTGGGCTGACCTATCAGTCAAACCTCTCTCACGGAAGAGCAGAAGAGAACAGTGGTTGACTTTTAGACCTTTGCTGAGGTAGGTAAGACGGGAGAATAAGATAGGCTTAGAAGTATCGGCTGAACACAGATCTCCCAAAATTAAGGAAATCATTGCCAGTAAATTGGCTGATCGATAAATTGGTTGGCCGATAAATCGCTGCACTCCTAATCCTTTTTCTGGTGACTGTTTGTAAAGGAAAGTTAGAAAGCTTTGCGTTTTTGAATATATGTTTGGCCAAATACAATAATAAAAAAAAATGTATTGACGTATTTAAAAATATATATATTGTAATATGATTTTTCGGTAATAACCCTCACCTCTATACTCAGAGACAACTTTGGACTTCAGACTATGAAAACATTATTCGCAAAACATGTCTAAGTGGTTTTTAATAATAAAAAAATTACAGTAACATGCAGTAAATCACATGTCAAACTTAACCCTCTCCAGGCAGATGTTGCAGATTTGCAACAGCTTCCCAGAATTAATTGCATGTGGAAAAAAAAAAGAAAAAAAGTCTGAATTGTATATTACTACCCCATATGATCATTTTCTCCAAATATCAGATTTTTCCTGCAACTACAACTTAATTTGAGCCTGAGAGGGTTAAAGCCTGCTGCCAAAATCTGGCAAGCTGAAACTATTTGTGCATGAATAGAAGCTTCAGATGGTTGTGTGCACAAATGTTATTTCATCTATCAAATCAGCTTCAATTTGTAGCAACTACTCATGTGCTGAAATGCAGAGACAGTGATTTATTTATATTTAAAAAGCAAATGATACATTTAGTAACAGATTCTGCAACAACTGGTCTGACATAAAAATGAGTGCGACACCCCTTGCAGATGGTATGTTTCTTTTCTTTAACCAAATTTTAAAATGATATCAATTTAACT
The DNA here is from genome assembly GCA_903067065.1 of Brachyrhaphis terrabensis. Lineage (NCBI taxonomy): Eukaryota > Metazoa > Chordata > Actinopteri > Cyprinodontiformes > Poeciliidae > Brachyrhaphis > Brachyrhaphis terrabensis. The sequence continues at coordinate 4,248 of CAEGAG010218855.1, forward strand.
TCACTAGAGCAAAACCAAAAATCACAGAAAAATGTAGATAAAAAGGGACAGTCTGTAAAATAATTAACAACATCCCAAAAACACTGGTTATGTACAAATAAATAAAAAAGTCCCACAGCTAAAAGTGTTTGTTTTTTTATTAATCCTTCTCAGTATAAATGCGAGGTTGTTTATCAGACTTTATGAATTACTTAAAAACTTTAAAAGTATACTTTTGTCTAAGTAGCAATATTTTGGGGACTCCATAAATGTCCCTGTTTACCTAGGATTCATGGCAGAGAAACTTTCATTTGCTTGAAAACACATAGAAAATATAAATTTTAAAATTCTTACCTGTAAATGCAATAATCCCAATGAAAATTAAAAGTAACATCTCCACTTGCTAAAACATCTACTGGTTGTTGAGAAGAGTAAAGTGTACAGTTACCCTTGCAAGTCATTATAATGAGTATCAACTGACACATTGTGTTGTAAGTAGTCTCATGGAGCTGCAACAGTGTCAAACACCTCCATCTTGTGGTGAAAATATGCTTATACGTGCAAAAATGTTGGAGGACCAAAGATCGGAATCAGAATGCTTTATAATTGTACACAAGTGCAACAAAATTTTATTTCAATACAACGCATTCAAAGAGAGACAGATAAACAAAGACAAGAAAGACAGGTGCTTAGGGCTAGATCAGAAAAATTAAAATATGAGGCTTATTGGAGATGAAAAAAAAATCATAACTCTGTCCGCACAATAAGGACAGAGTGTGAAGCTGCAAAAAAAAATCCCTGCATGAAAAAGCAACATGTCGACACAGGAGTGTGGACCAGCGATGGTGATGAATTTGAGGGGAAACCTTGATTGAGTTTACAATTCCCTAAACAGCATACAAAAGTAATTAAAAACATTTTACAGTAAACTACAAGCATACCCAGTACAATACTTTGCCCAAAATAGCTAAGAAGCAATTCTTTCAGTTTAGGTATTCACTAAACCTATTTAATATTTTTATTTTACATTGAGCCTTTAATGTAAATAATATTAGAATATCTGCAACAGACTGGTGACCTGTCCAGGGTGTACCCCGCCTCTTGCTCGAAACGTAGCTGGAGATAAGGCACCAGCACCCCTCCCGGTCCCACGAGGGACTAGGGTGTTAGAAAATGGATGGATGGATGGATGGATATTAGAATATCAGTTATTTTTTTCTGTACAAGGGAAAACCAGAACATTAACATTATTAGTATTATCCTAAACACTTCAACAGACATGGAACACACATGTTAATAATTAACCTATACAGTAGATTACCTCAGTTACTTTCTTATTATACTCATATACTGCAGTTGTCTCCCATTAACTGATACAAAAAGTGTTGGTGAAGGAATGAAATGCGAGATCAGTTGAGCCTTGTATAGAAGAATATAACATAAAATTGCCACAGCCATGATCAATTTCATCATCCTTGGCGCTATTTTAGGTGAGCTTTAAACTAGTAAAAACTTTTACAAATGCCATTATAGGACAGGTGTTGTTAAAACTGTCATCGTAATTTATTTATTTTTTTATTCACTTTTTTAAACACACATATTGTGCTTATTTTATTTTTTTTGTAATTTTATTTTTGTTTCCCCCAGGTTTATCAAAAGGTTCCGGGGTGTTACCAGATGGTCCTCTAAATGCATCTGTTGGAGGGACAGTTTTGTTTGGAACTACTTTGAATTCAACAGAAGACCCATTTCTGTCAGTGATCTGGACTTTTGGTGATGGTGTTGCCTCAATAATAACCTCACTATCTGATAGAAATGTAACTGCTCCAGAGTATGAAGGCAGGATCACCCTCTTCAGATCTAATGGATCTCTGCAGCTCAGAGATCTGAAGCTGAGTGATGGTGGAGTTTACCAAGTTAACATTTTAACAGCTGCTGGGACCCAAGAGATAGGAAAAACAAGTCTGCAAATATATGGTGAGAAAATATTTAATTTAATTGGAAAATATATTTATTTATAAAAGTGATCATTGTCATCCCGTTAGGCTTAGCTATGCTTATATGTCCTGATGCAAAATACTGTGCATGGGGTTCAAGCAACAGATGTGAAAAGTGAATGGAATGGTACACATTTTTATGGTCCAATTTTCTTTCAGTGGATGCAAACCTGTTTTTAAAAACTGAGTAGTTAATAAGCCTTTAATACATTGTATTGCCAGCATGAGAACATTTCAAATTTGTTTCCTATAAATGTCATCATTTATTTAAGAAAATATATATGGTGATTTATCTTCTCCCCACAGAACCAGTCATTGTTGAGGTCAATCCGTCAAGTGCAAATGTCACTGAGTTCAGTTCTATCAGTTTCTTCTGCTCCTCCTCCGGGTCGGATCTTTCCTTCCTCTGGCTTAATGGCAGCTCTGAGATTACAGCCAGTGACAGAGTTCAGATCAACACAACAAATGGAGGATCATATATGACTATAGTCAATGTGACTCGCTATGATCAGGGGACGTACTGGTGTCATGTGTCCAGTCCTGTAAGCTTCAACAATGATTCAGCTTCACTGGTTGTCAGCTGTAAGTTTTGAAATCAAAATCAAAATCTGATTTTTTCTATGCTCCAAAAAAAAAAAAAGGAAAGCTCTTAAGGCGAGCACCAGTTTCTAATTTTGATTCAGAGAATCAAGCCTTTTCATATAACATTTAGTTGGTTTAAAAACAGAACAGTGTCCTTAGCTTTTTATTTTCACTTATGTAGAACTGTTTTATATTTTCAGATGGCCCACAAAATACACAGTTGGAGGTGTATCCAGTACAGGACTATTATAATGAAGAATCAGCAGTCACTCTGAACTGCACAGCCGAGTCAGTTCCGCCTGCTGAATTTTCATGGTTTCAAAATGGAGCCATACTACCTGATACTGGACCAAAGCTTACATTCAATAAAATTCAGATGAATCATAATGGAAGCTATACTTGTCGGGCCTATAACAGCAAAACGCTCAGATATCAAATATCACAACCTCTGATAATCAACGTAAAAGGTAAGTATAACATTTATTTATTGTTATTGGAGAGTGATTACAGTAGGATACAGACTAAATAATTATCCTGAAGATACTGTACATATAGGGGTGTTAGTGATGTAGTAATCATTTGAATGGGTTTCAAGCAAAGTTTATATCTGATTCAGATATCTCTCTAAATATCATTCTGTGCACTAAAACAATCACATTTCAGTCAGTTACAAAAACACAGTTGTTGGTTATCTCTCAGGCCATAAAACTTCACTTTCCGAGGTCCTCTCTGGGTCATAAACGGCTGACCCGTTCTTCCTGCTTCTCCAGAGACAATACAAACATGCATCCTAACACAAACAAATATCTCTCAATCTTTAATATTTAGATCTGTATTTTCTCTAAAAACCCAACAGTGGATGCTATAAGCTTAACTGAGCACAAAGTTAATAATCCCAAAAAACTGTTAAACCAGCTAAGGATTCCATGCAATTAATAAATCTTTAGGGAATAAATTTGCTAAATAAACAAAACCGAGAATTTCCATCTATTGTCAAAGATAACTTTCGCAATGATCAGGGGAAATGCTGGTGTCATGTGTCCAGCCTACTAAGGTTACTACTACTACTAGTATTCTGCAGGAATCTTCTTCTGCCAAGAAGCTGGCATTACTAGCATATATTATCGCTAGGATAATGGGAAATTCAAGACATTTGAGGACTTAAAAACACAATATAACATTATCTACATGAGGGATGCGAATCGAGAACTGATTCGAAGCCGGTTCTCAGTAGTTCAATTACTTGGAATTGTTAAGCGATCTCGCTTATCAGTTCCATAACATGTGACACATTTGCGTGATGACGTGTTGCACACACTCTGTATTTTGCAAGATGCCGTCACAAATACAGCATAGTGCATATTTTGAATTAAAGAGTTTATTTCCTAAATTAATCAGAATCGATAAGAGAATTGATAAGGTATCAAATTGATAAGGATGATTTATAATGGAATCGTTACTGATAAATCTTTATCATTTTCCATCCCTAGTCTCCAGGGATTTTTACAAACATGGAAGATTTGTGTCAAGGTTCTACGCTGAGTTACAAGCTCTAAAGAAAGATGTAATGGAGAATGTAAGATCCACTTGGAGCACAACGCTTAAAATCACAATTGTCACTATACAGTATACTTCCTGGTGCAAGTACACACCAGGAAGTTCTTCAAACTGTTCCAAATTTAAACTAGCCACAGTGACTCAAATTCATTGCTTATGGGAATGTAAAATTATGGAGGCATTCTGGCTGGCAGTATGTAGAGGAATTAGCTCAGCTATAGAGCATACACTTCTCACCAGTCCAGTGCTGTGTGTCTTCGGGATCAAACCTGGCCATCATACTGACAAAGAAATTGTACAATTCATTGATGTTGGCAAGAAAGTCCATGACGCTTAAATGAGTTGGCTACAACGACCCTTTGGTCCACCTGTGGAAAAGCTTTATTTCTGAAGTTATTGTATTAGAAAGACTGAGATATTGTCTGAATGGAAATTACCATGCTTTTTGAAAAATGGAAAAGAATTCTTCATTGTCTCAAAATTAAAAGGTCATGGATGATGTATATATTTAAGCTTATAAATAAATGGGTCACTTTTTTCAAGTAATTTATGTACATCCCTCCTGTTTTGTTTTCTGTATCTGTGCTGTACAAGTTTTGTCCTGTTTGTCCTGCTTCTTCTGTATAAATATATTAAAAATATATTAGTTAATTTTGTAGTATTTATCAAAAGGTAATAAGATTATGTTGAAACTGAAAAAAATTGTCTATCGAAAGTTTCTTATTCATAATTTCCTGACACTATACGTTGCTACTGGAAAGGTCCTAAAAAAATGACTGAAAGAAATTGTAAAAAAAAGTTAAAAAAATTGTTTTTTACTTTTTATATCTCTTTACAGAAAACATTGATTCATCTGGATTATCTGCAGGCGCCATTGCTGGGATTGTGATTGCATGTTTGACTGTCGTTGCAGCAGCTGCTGGCGGTGGATACTACATATATAGAAAAAAGGAGAAGAATGACATTGAATAACTTTGACTAGAAAAGATTCTCATGTTTTCTTATAAAAAGAAAAAGAATCCCTAAGTTTACTGGAAAATCCAGTAGTCATCGTTCTCTCACCCAAGCCACCCCAAAAATAATTAGGTTAGTAGAGAGCTATTTGGCATAAAGACATCAAAAAACTGATGGAAGCTCTCAGATCACAGTTGTGCTTTCTTCTTTTTATTACAGATATATTTACCTTATAGTTTTATATAATTATCCCTATGTACTAAACTGTGACACACTTATAAAACAGATTCTAGCTCCTCTTAGAATATGAGCTAGAAATGTTTTTCTATCAAAGCTAGGAAATATTTGATTCCCATTAATGTACCTTATGTTTGATTGCTAAATGCCTTGCTGAAAGTTATGTTTTTATCTTAGAAATCTGGTTAATCTCCATTTCCCTAATTTGTTCAGCGAGACTGGACTGGATTTTGTAAAGTACTCGCCAAATGCTGTTTGTTGTTCAAATTATGTTGCACTTAAATGTCATTTATAGTTTTCATTAAAGCATTGATGTGTTTAGATATTGTTGCTAGCATATCAGGAGTTTTTCATGATAATACCAGCTATTGTACCACATGTTCAGCTTTAAAAAAAAAAAAACAGAGCTGTTGTTGTGCAACACTGTTTGACAACTTCTGAGGGAGCAGAAAACATGTTGAACCTGGTTTTAAATAAAAATATCTCTAACAGGTTTTGTTTCATGTACAACTTAAAAGTTGTTCCAAATTTTTGTAGAATTTAGTCAAGGAGATTTGAATTATTTATTAGAAAAAATAAATGATTTGAGTAAAAGTAACTTAAATTTGTCATGTTAAACATACTTAATGAATTAAGTTATAGAAACTTAGTAAAATGAGGTGAATAAACTTAATGAATTGAGTTGGATGAACATAAATTGATTTGGTCAGCTGTAGGACGCAAAACTGGCATTGATGCCATGATTTGAAGTTAGAGGTGGTGAGGGAAATTATGATTTTAATGATAAATGAGCACAATAATCCAAAGCCCAGGTAGAACGAATAAACGGAAGGCTAAAGCTCAAAACTGGCAGCGACTGGTAACAATGGACATCTGACAAAAGACTAGACAGCTTGACACAACAGATTCAACAACCCAAGGACCCAACAAAGAACAAGGAACGCAGGTGGGTTTAAATACAATCAGGGAAAACAAGAAACAGGTGTAACTAATCAAGGGGTAGCCCGAACAACATGGAGACTCAATAGACACAGAAACCTGAATACACGAAAAAAAAAATCCTTACAGTTGATCTCAATTGTTTCAAGCAAAGTTAAAGTAAAGACTTTCTTTAAGTTAATTTAATTTAGATAGATTTGTAACTTTTAAGTTAATTGAGCACAAAAAGGTGCTCAATTAACCTTTTTGTGGTTAATTGAGCACAAATTAACCACAAATTAATTTGTGGTTAATTTAGTAAGATTACTAGTTACTAATTTAGTAAGATTACTAGTTAGATTACTAAAAAGAATTTAGTAAGATTAATATAAAAAATTGCAACAAAGTACAATGGTTGCAAAAAGCAGACACAATGAGGGCTACTTATGTTCTCAACATGTCCGTGTTAAAATAACCAATTTAGGTTTTAGTTATTCATAATTTTGTTCTTACAAGAGTATGTTCTAAGAAAATATTTTTAGATTATCCCTCCAAGACGATGGTAGTATTTATTTGGTGGCAAAATGCATTAAGAGAGACTGAAAAGTCATTTTAAATGGTTATGGGAAAATGATGGTTATTAAGTAGATATAAATTCAAAGTTGTGCTGTTGAGGTCTTTCGAGTCACTTTAATATGACTCCTTCAATTATTTTGATATACAGGTATATAAATTGATTTGTGATTCCAGGTATGTATGTGAATAAATGGGTCAAAAAGAATATTATGAAAAACGGTCCCCGCTTTGAGAACCTCTTCCATTCCAAAGTAATTCCTAACCGTGTATAGAAGTCTTTACCTGCTGCAGTTAGAGTTGTTCACTCCTCCATTTTCAAAATGTAAATGAATGGTAAATGGACTTAATTTATATGAGGTAGGGATTTTCTAGTCACAGACACACATTAAAATACTTAATCAGATTCATAGGCATGTAACAGGAACCCAACATGTGACAGGAAGGAGATGAAATTGAACCTACAACTTTCTGACTGCAAGACAACTACTATACCCACTGTGTATATGTAACTGTGACAAAGGCTCACATACGCCATTTATTTGATGACAGCCAGAGTGGGGCTCAACAGGTGTCTGACTTAGGAGGTTAATTTGTTTCTGTCTTTTTAAGTGGCCATCACATTCCTGGACAATATGCAGTCTGTCTAATAAACTAATTATTTGATTCAGGTGTTTATAAGCAGAGACATCCCTTAAAGTAGATAATGGCCCTTAGGAATTGGATTTTGTGAACCCTATTGTACAGGGACATCGTTTCTAAATGTGTGTGTACTGTATCACCTCCAGCTGTAGATGTAACATATTTAGACTCGATAAAACCTGAGCAAGATAATTCTCACTGAATAGATCCTCTAGAACACTGTTTTAGGTTATTAAATGTTTATTCTATGTGTAAAAATACAAAAGTGAGCATTTCAATGCTTTCTGACACACCTTTAGAAATAAACAAGCATAATAACGGCAATATATGGGCAAGTCAAATCTGGACGTAAGCTTTAAAGGCTGATGGTAGTCTCTACAACACAGCTTTTCATCTTTGAAACCTTGATGAATATAAGGAAATAGAAGCTGTTATTTTGCCAAAGAAATATTGAGTCATCTTTTCAGGGACTGATATATCATATATCCTCTCTTCTTGTTAGCTGGTGTATATTTGCACCTTATTGTGTGAAATGTGCAGAAATGTTTGGGACCGTTCACTGTTTAATCCAACAGATGGCGACTTCAAACATGAGGTGATCGTCACTTGTAGCCACTCCTCTTCTGAAGTTCTTTGTAAAACAACTAGAATCAGTTACACATTAAAAGGTCCTATCAGTAGCCTTTGACCTACATGTCCTACATAAGATAACTTAAAGTTTCACTCTTCACTGTCCATGCAATATTAGTCAGCAACAGTCATTCTTTTAACTTAAGAAAACATTTTTGCATGCAAAACTAAAAATAAAATAATTACCAGCAAGTTCACATGTATTTTATTGGTGGAAATAAATTATATTTTCATTATGTATATTTAAACTTTGATGTAAATACTGTCTAAGTCCATATAGGCGAGGTTTTCTAGAGCCTTTTATTGGTCTGCTGAGTACAATGCTATTGCATTGAATAAAAAGTACCATAGTTACTGGATTATTTTGTGTATATACGTTTACCATCTACATTTGGTATACAAATACTAAATTATATTTAGAGTTTAAATGGACCACTGTGCCAAACTGGTGGACGATTTTCTGATATGAGTTATACATCAGTTCTATTGAAATTAAATACAAAGTGTTACAAAAGAATCAAAACACTGATACCTAACACAAGTAATGCATTAACACTGACCTTTAACACATCTTTACTTGGCTGCTATAGTAACATAATTATTCACTGTGAACTTTGAATTTATTGCTGCTCTGTTACTGGAAATTGATTTGATTTTACCGGAGACCTACTTCCTTATTGTTTGATTTTTTTAAACCCTTTTTTATTTGTCTTGTATTATCTCTTTGGTTATCTGAGTAGCATTAACTTTACTAGATTGCTGCACACTGGATTATATATAATTTATGTTTTAGTTTAGTTTTTCAAAGTTTCATAAACACATTCTGTAATGTTGTGACTGAGAGATAGCTATGCTCAGCCACAGAATAAAATAATAAGAACCAGTTCAGCTAACAAACAGAGAATACTAATTTGAATATTGTTGGTAAAATTCAAATAGCTTGCAACCTCATTTCAGCAACAGTGAGTTAAAGACCAGATAATCTATTGCAGCTATTCAAGAAAAACCAGTATGTTTTGTGGAAAAGGAACAAATTTACTCAAATTTCTCATTTTTCTGAATGTTACTTCCAGGGAGAACTTCAGCGCAATCAGCTTCCTCATCTACAAACAGAAAGAAAAGCAATATACTTCCTCATTTAAGTTTACTGTTTCCTGAATTTTCAGGTCACCAACAATGTGCTCAGTCCTGAAATTTGGAAGATTAAATAAGACTTCCCTTTGCTTTCTGTTCTTCCTGTCTTTCACTTAAAAACTCCTCTAAATTCCACCCAGTTTAAAGTAAAATTTATGGAGCAATGACTCTTTACTACATCTTTAAAACAAATCTCCATT
>CAEGAG010218991.1:0-27778 GCA_903067065.1 Brachyrhaphis terrabensis
CCGTCAGAGTCCTACTTGAATCCAGTAGAGCAGAGGTGCCGAAGTCCAGTCACTTCTCTAACGAACCTAAATCAAATGAATGGCTCGGTACCAGGCCTCTGCAGCACATGCTGATGAGGGAATTCAGCAATTTTACTCAGATGTGTTGGAGATAGGATGGATCTCTACCTTGCAGGATAGTAACTCTAGAAGACTGAGCTTGGGCACCATAGCAATAGAAAATATGAGGAGGGAATTAATGATCAGGGTGATGGCCAGAACTTTTCTAACCTCACAGACTTGGATCTCATCACTGAAGATAAATCAACATGACACCAGTGGGAACATAAAAGCTGGTTAGCAATCCTTAGAGGGGTTTGATTTCTTTAGTGCCAATAAAGATATTCACACTGACTGTAAAATGTAAATAACAGATTATATTCCAAAAAAAAGATTTAATTCTTTTACTATAACTGTTTGAATGTAATTACCATTAATTTGATCTAAAAGATGGTCAAGATGATGATGGTGGTTATGTTTCTGACTTAGAGTAATTAGATCCTTTGTAAGTGTTGGAAATACTCCATTTTGTACTTTATGCTGTGTGTGTTTCATCATCTTTAATCTTTATTAAAGTGTAAGATTAGACAAGCTCCAGTTAGAGAACAGCAGACTGTATTTCAAAACATTTATTTTCATTTTCCATGGTGTGAAGTGTTGCATCTGTTACTTTATGGCACAAAGGATCAGTCATTAGTACAGGTCTCTGTCTCCCATTCATCTTCTATATATTTTATGGTTAAAGTTAATAATCTTTCTCCGTAGGAGGCTTTTCAACATGTCTGGACAGGGATTAAAGCGTCTAGGTCAGAGGACATTTACTCATTGCTGCCAGCTGCGTAATTCATTGTGCTCACAGCCCATTTGGTTGGTAACATGTTCCTATGTGTAGCAGTGGATTTGGTGCAGTAAAGTTGCTGAGCTATGGTATTCAGTCCATAATCAGAGCTGTTTGAACTAAAAAAAAAAATCTGGATTTTTCTTACTTAGCTTGAAATATTCTTCTACTTTAGGATTAGTGTGGAAGGAGAGGTGATTTAGCACAGTGACGAATGTGCGCCATCAATCTACATGTTACTTTACTGAGCTGTGAAAGTACAATTTATTATAATGCACCAATGCTGTATGGACCACTTTAGCTGTGGCAAGCAATTCTTTTCCCTGCTGCGCAATCATTTTAAGAAATAAAGCAAGCCATTGTACCAATGCTCCTACATTTATGGCCTAACTTGCACAATAACAATGCGCTACATAAATTCTTCAGCAAATAAACCAGAGACAATGGATAGCTTGTCAGTAAATCTGTACCATTTTTTTCTTCTTAATGTCCTGCGCTGTTGTATAAAATAGTCAGAGCTTAACTTGCCATCCATTGCTCCTCTAAAAAGTGTGGCTCGCCTCTGGTTTTTGTTGCCTCTGTTTATACTACTTTAGTCCCGTTGTGGCATGTGACAGGTGAAGACATGAACAGAAAACGACACGTACCTGCTCCCAGCGGACATGATTGGCTACAGCAGACGGATACAGTTGTGTATTTCTGAACTTGTGTGTGCATGTTGGGTGAGAGAAAGTGCCCAAAGGGAGCAATATATCCCAGATGTGTCAGACCCAACCAGTAGGCTGCTTGTGATGGGGACACTGGAAGAACAAGAGAATACTCTGCTTGTTTTATCTTGAGACAATATGGTTCTGGTCACATTTATTGTGTAAAAATCATTTTTTAAGATTCATGATTTATTACACCATCATGATTTCACTAACAATTTCAGAAGAATCCAACTAGATTAAATACTTTTTTTTCACACATTTTTATCAGCTGTACCAATAAATAGCATCTGATGACAACATTGCCAGTGAAAGAAAAACACCTAAAAATAATAAGGGCATTCGCAGATATTTTCTTTGCTATTAGTGAGGACATAATTGTAGGTTTCATTTCAATTAAGAAGATTAGAATGGCTCATTTATGTGGGAAATTAAAACCAATCAATTCTGCATTTAACTATTATAGCCATTGCTTTCATTTTCAACACTAATTTTCCTTCATTTCTAGTGAATAAATTCCCTAAAGTGCAAACAGATAAGCTCACATTAAAAAACAATTATAAAAATTGTTTTTTAAGATAAACATTATGCCTTTTGTGAAAATACAAGCAGTCAAACAGCCTATTTTTGTCCATATGTCTTGTTTACGATTGCATCTGATGCAAATCATAAGCAATCAGCTGCCATTTCTGCAAAGATCAACATCTTTACTGCTCTATGGCTGCAGTGATTGTCTGCTGGTCTGGCTGTCTGTGTCTGCTTGCCAGATGTTCGCCCTCTGGATGTAATCTGTGCATTAGACATGATAACAGTTCATTCCCACTTCACTTGAACACCATAGCAACTGCTGCTGCTACCATCATATAAATAAAGCCACACAGCGAGATAAGTGTACTTCTTAACTTTTAACTTTCACCATCTGTTTTTGACGATGGAAAACAACATTACATATGAAGTCACAGTCATTTTCCTAGAGCTATAAGTGACAACAGAATTACCTATTCCCTTCCTGTTTGTGTTTATTTTGTTCTAGAAGAAAAGATGAATTTAGCTGTGCATCTTCCTCAGTCCACTGAGCACAGCTGTTTACACAGAAGAAACAGCCTGCAAAAAAAAAGGCAAAGACTTTCAACTCTAGTGGGCTTAAGTGGGCTTCTCCTATAAATTCACTCATACACACAGACGGGGCTGCAGATTGGAAGAGATCTGCAGAGCTCAACAAGAGGAGGGCCACAACATTTGATCTCCATGCTATTTGTTTCTCTTGCTCATTTTGATGCAGCTTGGGTCATACACTCATCAGGTACATGAAATGCTTTTACTGCTGCAGATATTCCTTTTATAGGGTGGAATACAACATAAAACTTGAATGATTTTGAAAAACAAGACTTTTGAATTTAGCCCAAATAATATCTAATTCACATAGCGCCAAAATTCTTCACACAGCCTCAGATATTTTTAACAATTTTTGGGTTAAATGTCCGTCAGAAAGTAGAACCTCAAAGACAGACGGTTAATCCATCAACAAGCTTGTTACATGAACATCTGATCACTGTTCTTGGCAAAAGTGGTAGAGTTCTTTAAACTGGTAGATTTCCTGGCTTTCTAACCGTATTCCACAAATTTGAAATTGAGGTTGAGGCTTTGGGTAGGCAACACCATAAGCTTCATGTCAACCAATCTTGATGAATTTGAGATAATTTTTCTACAGGGATGCCAAATTGTATCCAATGAGATCTTGCATTTGATGCAAGATGTCAAAAAATTGGTCAGAATGTTCAATAATCACTTGGGCTTAAGACTGTAATGAACTGGAAACTGCTGGGAAGCCAGTGAGATGTCAAAATATTTCCATGTTGAAACTCTGTCATATTAACCCAAAAATAAAAAGGGGAATAAAAATGAAACGTTGGAAGTCAGCTGAAAAATTTTCCCAGAACCTTGTTGATGACCACAAAAATGTGGTTTCTTTGCAACTTTCTAATTTACTTACATTTAACCAAATATTAAAGAGGGTATCTGTATATATTTGAGCTTTTACTGCATACATAGTTTACACTACTTCTGTATTAAAGAAAATCTACATTGTGCAAATAATACTTGCTTTAAAAAAAGTCCTTATAGCTGTCCTTTGTATTCTCATGCTCCATCTTATGGTGTACAAAAAAAAACATTTTTTTTTCTTGCTTTAATATAGACAATGGGAGTTTTTTTATGGAAAAAATAAAAATTATGCAAAATTTCCAATTCTGGTTAGTGTTTAGGCTTCTTATCATTGTAATGAATGTGAAATAATAGAGAAGTTTCCTTCCAGCTCGACTTTGGCACAAATAAGAAACAACCTATTCTCCCAAATTACTGATCTACTTTTAAAAAAACAACCAAAGTAGTTATTCATGTTGTTTACTTTATTTACTATTCAAATATACATGCAAAGAAATTGCTTTTCCATTACCAGCCTTGTATTGTTTTCATTTTCTACAATCAAGTGCACTGACCTAACAATTTCCTCACATGAGCGAGACAATCCCAGCTCCAAAAATCCAATACGAAAACAAAGAAAGAACAGATTCATGGGTTCTTCAGGGACACACAATAAAATGTAGTTTAGCATCTCATTATTGTGTAAAAACCTTCGGTGCAAACAGAGAAACAAAAGCCAAAAGATTACTGCTCATTTCCAATCATCCACGCTAGCTACGGAGGCAACGTGTAATTTAGGTGCTGTAACCTCAACTATTGGATGTGAACCGAAAGCTTACAAGCTGCCAGTTCCTATCATGTTTTTAAAAGAGTGAGCTATCAGAACATCTGCTGCGCTCACGTCTCTTTCACTCCACACCTAGCTGTTGGCAGCCACTCAGGCGGGCACAGATGTACACACAAATACACACTCACACCTGTTTGGCATAAAGGTTTTAAAGGGTTAGCTCTTATTTGTGTCAATACATGCTTCATTTCTCATCGGTGGAGTTATTGAGGAAAGTAACTGAGAGATGGCAACAAATAAAGACTGAGAGTGAAAGCGCCTTGCATCCTGAATCCCAATGAAGCTAATAGTTTTGTCTTTATTCATCAGCTACTTCTGCTCCTAGAATCATGGAAAATCTGGGTGCTGGCAGCCCAACTCTGAGAATGTCTGTTTTGCCTCATTCGTCCAGCAAAACCACAATGACGTGGAAAAAGGAACCCTGTGGTTATTCAGCTATTAGTTTGCGTGAGTCAGAGCTGATGGATTGTTTCTGATGACTTTCAAGTGAAAAATCTCAGAATAAGGCAGATACATTGACAGAAAGTTTCTGTAAATCAAGCTTCATCCACAATTACCTCTAGTATTGAGATGTAGTCTTAGATTAAACGGCCTTCTGTTAGAGCAGTACAATCTCACACATCAACTAAGTCACAATTATCCTCAAAAAATTATATAAAACAAGTTTGTTTGGTATAAGTTATAAAATAACTTTATTTTAGCAATCAATAACCTCTTGTTTACATAATATACAACGATAGCATAAACTGGCCTGTTTCTTTTGGCTGCTCTTTAAAATTGGTAATACAAGAGAACATGCCATTGAAGTACAGCATACTTTGTTTAAACTTACCCATATTTACAGTCAGATCACTAATTACGGTAAAAGTTAAAAGAATTAAAATTTTAGGATGAACTTAGACTTAGTTGCTTGGACTCAAAACTAGAAGCTTCTGAACTTTCTTAAGATACTTTCAATGAAATCACTAGGTATTTACCAAACCCTGTCCCAAAACTCATTCATTCTGGAATGTGTACTGGACACTTTTAAGGACTTAAATGGTACTTTTTGGAGCTTATCAGGTACATTGGTTAAATTTTTATTAAACTTATTGGCTGCTTCCTCTAACTTTACAAGGGACTAGATTATGCAGCGCTGCCACAAAAATCTATAAAGTTCAATGTTTACCACAGTTCTCTCATTTATGGCTTCCCCAACTCTCCATAATAACCATTTATTATGCCGTTTTCACACCAGGAGTGCCAAAAAGCTGCAGAGACTTTTATACTTAAGAAAATTAGCAGAGAAAATACTCATTTTACTGTTTGTTTTATTTTTAGCAGATTCAATGGAATGGAATGGAATTCAAAACAAATATAATTATATGAGATGAAGGAAATGGCATGTTTATACTTCATGATTGAAAATGTGTAAAAAAAAAAAAAAAAAACCATCTTTACTTTGTTGGGTTTTTTCTCTGGACAAATGAGTCCAGAAAAACACAGGTCTTTACAGCAGCCTTGAGGACATGCTGCATATAGTTTGAGAACATTCTGGAGTTGTTGTGCTGTTCCAGGTTTCCAGCCAATCATATCGACTCTTGCCAACTGCGTGTTTGTGCGTGTGTGTTGGTGAGTGTCAGGTCCAGCTTTGCTTATTACTATCACATGTGAGTTGTGGCTGCAGTTCAGATATTCTCATGTGATCGGGGGGATGTGTCCTCAGTTACACCCACTCACTCATTCCCTTCACGCCCTTTTCACTTGCCAATAACATTTAAAGCAAAGTTTCTGGAAAAGCACAACACAGGTATTTAAGAAAACAAATGGAAGCTTATTATATTTACGAGAACTATTGATGTCAACACTAAATTGAATGAGGAAATGATTGTCTTTGTGGACAGCATTCTTCAGTTTTTCTTTTAATTCTTTGTAATAATCAATAGTTTGAGGTTTTCTGTGTGCATTGGCTGCTTTTTCACTTATTTGTTTCTTACTGCAAACAGTATTTTACTAAAAACAGGGGCTTTCCCAAAAATATATATAGCGTAAGGCTTCAAAGGTCTGACGCTGAGAGATTCATCATTCCTTAATTGGTGAATGATTAATTGATCATTAATCATTTTCTCTTTATCTGCTTTTACATTTCTTATTTATCATTCAACAAAAAAAAAAGTTTTTGTGGAAGATTATCATTAATAAAGGGGAAAGAAATCCAACTAAAAACTGGTTCTTTGAGATTTCTGTTGTTTCAACAACACTGATTTATCTCTAGTTAAGGAGATTTATGCCTGCAAGTTTCACCGGTTAAAGTTTAGTGGCTTCACAGGGAAAACAACATTCTTCGGTACATGTTCAAATAGCAGACTTGAAAAATAAGGGAAAGAGCACCCAAAGTTCAGAAATGTTTTTGAAAGACCTTATGAAAGTGCAACGAAATTGTTATCAAGATTTTATGACTGTAATTGTACATTAGTTCATGGTATTTTAGTTTATTTTTTTCTGTCAGTGCTCCATGTTTGGTTCTGATGGTGTTTGGGTTACTTTACTTTGATGCAATATGATGTATTAAGACCACTGACCAAATAAAAATAACTCTAAGAGACTTCAAGATGAAAGATATTCATTGGAGCCATAGAACCACATTTTCTTACAGCAGACTACGAGAAAGAAAATAGCTTTAAATCAGTTTCTTAAGCATGTCCCAAACATCCCTGATTGATGTTACAATTTGAGCCATAGTCAGTTCAAAAGGCTATAGAAAGACACACCAGACACACATTAGACATAACAGAAAAAAATAAGTAAAAACAATACAGATTTAAATCGTATAATTTGTGAATTTAGTATTGTGTAATAATAGCCAGTGTGCAAAAACGTGGATTGCACAAAACAGCATAAATGTTACTCTTGTCAAGAAGTTTTGCTGTAACAGTTTTGCTGTTAGAAAGTTTTGCTGTTGTCAAGACGTTTTGCTGTTTTTTCTTTGGTTTGTTTGGAGCAATGCTGGTTATCAGTCTAACAGCTGCAGGGAGAAAAGATCTATGTTAGCCCTCCTTTGTGCATTGAGGATGCTGCGGTCTGGCTCTAAAGGAGCTTCCCAGTGCCGTAAGTGTTGTATATTGAGCTGGAGACATTTTCTTATTTATAATACAAAGAGAGCAGTGCTTTAAAAGCAGATATTTTAGAAGATTTACGGTTTGACAAAAGACTTAAACAAAGACCTCAATGAAGGATTTATTTTTTTAATATAAATCTGAGTAAAGGTTAACATACTTCCAATTTTCTGGACTGAAAAATAATATCCACACAAGTTAGTCATCCAAGGCTGCTGCCAGACTCTCATGAAGTACGTTCATTCCAAAAAACAGAGAATAGATGATAGAGAATCAAAGATCCAGGTCACACCGCAACATCCCCGTACAGTGACGAAAGACAGCTGCGTTCTGCCCCCGGCTTAGATATGTTTTCCAGCAGTGACACAGCAGCAGGATGTTTTGGTGCTGAGTGAATGAAATTTAAACCAGCAAGAGCAGATAAGCTTTTCGAGTCGTTTCTAGCAATCTTTGATTTACTTCAGGACAGTCCAGCAGATCTGTTGCTTCTCTTCCCCTCGTGTGATACTACACATGGAAGCACTTAGAGTTGGGCTAAGGTTCATTGTGGTTACCTCTGTTTATACATGTCTGTGTGCAGAAAAGATCAAACTTTTCCAAAATAAATATTTCGCTTTGAGTCGCCGTGCCTTTACGGAATTTCCCAGATATTTGCCCATTTTCCATCCTTTAATGCAGCCATCTATGATCTTTTTAATATCTCATGAAAAAATTAACTCACATACAATGTGTTCTTACGGGACTTTCCCTGATTTGGAGAGGAAATTATGTAAATTATTGTGGAGACTTTCTGTCAAGCTTCTATGCCTTTCAATTGAGCTGTACTGTGAAGCAAGTTAAACAAAACTGAAATTTCTTTGTGTAGCCTAAACAAAGCCTAAAATTATCCTTTCAACACAATGGGTGTATGATGGCGGCTTCTACATGGCACGCACATATAAGGTGACAAAATAAAACAGGAAAAATTGAAGACATCCACCTTTGTGATAATGTGAACTCTGGCTCAACATAGCTGAACACAGCCTGAAAGGTAAAGTGTCTATGACGACGACAGACTTGTGTTTGTAAGTTCCAAGAAGAGATTTTATTTTTTAGAAGATTTTTTGCATCCTTAATAGTTGTTTGTTCTTGACCATCAGACATTTTCACTGACATATGAATATAAATCTTAGATGTATGAACTGACAGATATACTCAATCTATAAACTGAAAGCTTGTAAGCTTAGGTGACTTAAATTTACAACTTCTCAGAGTTTGAAATAAGCTTTAGGTAATGAAAGACTTATTTTACTGTACTGAAGGCAAGCTGCAGCTGACAAAAAGCCAATTTGGATGTGGATGCAGAACTAACCTAACTATATCATCAGTGTAAAAATGCACATTTTTAATGGTGATATCACTGTCCACATTATTAATGTGGAGAATTATAGGGAGTGAGCCTATGAGCAGCCCATGAGGGACACCATTAGCTTCAGTAATGGAAGTTCAAGTGAAACCATCTGCAAACCTGCCTGCACTGATGTCAAGCCAACCTACATTATGATCAGAGAGGCCAATTCTGGTCAGTCTGTGAATAAAATACCTCTCCAAAATATTGCTTTTTTATGACAGTACTTTTAAGACTGCTATTATTATGATTGTTTTATGGGTTTTTTTTTTTTCTGAAACTAAGTCATTTGTCTAACATTGCATTTACAATTTGAACCAGAACCTAAATTACCTTACATGTTGTAAGTTTGCTGCACAGTCTAAAATGTTTCAGGGTTTCAGAAACATACTATTTTATCAAAATATGTTTCAGGAAGACCTTGGAGAAACTCTGTTACTTTAAATAATTATTAGTGTGGTAAAAAACATTGTTTTCTTCACCATATACTGACGACACTCTTAACTCACTTTTTTTTTTCCACACTTAAGCTCATTTCCTTTGTAGCTAAGGTGATTTTCTTAGCCATTTATTGCCAGAAGCCTAGTTTTTATCAACTCTCATCTCCTGACACTTAAGGCTACAATTACAATCACAGACTTTGTGAGCTAATGAGCAATTCACTGCCGGTAGTTTCCTGACATAAACAGCGTCCTCACTTTTAGCATCTCTGCTGTCAAGATCACAGCTTTTTGCCTTTAGCCACACTTACAGCTTCATTATTGCTGCCTTTTTGAACCACTGTCACATGCATATTATTAGGTTAGATACAGAAATTGTTCTTGCAACTAAACACAGCCTACTCAAAGTCCAGTGCAGCTTTGGTTTTTCATTGTCTTTTTTTTCTACAATAAAGTACTTTGGCAATTAGCCTTTTAAAAACGTTCCCCATGAAGAACTCATTTTCTCAACCACTCAACCACCAAAGCAGAAGTCATGATTATGTCTGGCACTTTAAGTTTCATATGAATCAAACCTGCAGATCTGCTTTTTAGGAGCAGTTGTCTGATTTGCCATTCAGACTACCACCATGATTTTCATTCAGTATAACACTCAAGTTTTCCACCATCACCTCGCATTTAATGTAATACTTTAACACTTAAATGCTCTGCTCCCTGCAGTGTCATAACTATAAATGTTCTCACTATTTTTCCAGTTTCCTGTCTCTAAAAAGCTAATGTTCTGCCTTTGTGTGCTTCCAAATGTGGCGCAAAGTTTCCCTGTACATAAGTTTGGAAAACTACATATATATTTTTAGCATAGCTACTGCACTCTTCCTAAGATATTAACTGTTGTTTACTAGTTTGCGCTTCCCCATTTTTGCCATGTTTACTTTAACATGCCACCGTAAAGAGGGGACAGATCTTTCACCATTTCTCTTTGGACAATCTCTAAATCTTTTATAGTCATGAATGCTCTCTCATCATCTCTCCTCTTCAGCTGATCCCACAGGTTTTCTTATAGGATTTATGTCTGGGGAAAAACATACCTTGGAAGACATATTATTTTGTGTGTAGGGACCCATTTCTGTTAATTTGGCTGTATGTTTCTAATTAATATCTGGTTGTAAGATGCAGTGATAAGTTTCAGTTTTCAGAAATAATCGAGGTATACGAGATTTGCATATTGCCATGCAACCAGAAACAGAAACATGCCCACAGCATCACAGATTCTTCGCCACACTAAACAGTGGAGCTTTGTTTCACTCCAAACCCACCTGGAGTAGTTGTTGCCAAAAAGCTCAATCTCATCTAACCAAAGCACACAATTCCAATAAAATACAGAAAATTATTTTTGTTGCATCCTTCCAAAAATAACTGGTTGGCATGTCTTATCTGCAATAAACTTTGAAGTTTTTTTGTTATGTTTTGTTTTTGTTGCTCATTGGGTACAAAATAAATGTGTTTTTTTATTAAGCCATAGATCCAGTTGTTTAAAACAACTTTGCAAGTTGGTAAAAAGTTGTGTAAAAGTTGTTACTCTAGCTGTAAAATAGAACAATTTAGGTCAACATGGGTTTTCCTGTTATTTCCTGAGTAATGAAGACAAACACACATCTCACACACATGATCTATACATGAATAGCATGTTCTTTTGCCATTGCCAAGCGTGGTTTACAGCTCATTCTGAAAGGAGCTCAAAGTTGACAGAATTGATCGGACTAAAATCTGATTATTTAAGAATGATTTTGTTAAAAAAAAAATTATAAACTTGTTGTTTATTACTTAGACTTATCCTAACCTGAAGCATAATACGTATGTCACCTTTACGGTAAAAACAACAAATAAACTTTTTTGGTGCTTGAGTCTTAATGTGGCCTAATATGGTGAGACAACTAGTGTATGGCATGGTAAGCTGTCCACTGCTGCGAATGAACACAATTATCAGTGAAGTGATTTAGATCGGCAGCAACCAATAATGTAATAATGGTTGCGAATGCGTTTGGTAAATATTTCTATGTTGAAAGTAATTGAGTAGCAAGAAGGTTCTCCGTCTTCCCCACAAACACACAGTCACTCGGTTCTCCACCAGTCATTATTTAGGCTGACACAGGTAGATTTACACCCAGAGCTCTTTCCATAATTGAACAGATTTTTCTGTTTCCGTTTCACCCTGCTCAGTCAGCAGCTTTACAGTGAGCCAATGTGCCTGTGACACTTTCTGCTTCTTAGGGTTTAGTGTGCGTGTTTATTTTTCCTACACAAGTGAGTCAAACACTAAAGGCACATGGCTGCAGCTGATCACACTGACCCATTTAAACATTTCTTCTTTTTTCTCATGCCTCAATAAATAATTCCTGATAGTAGTTTCAGAAAAAATTAAGACAACAGAAATTTTATTTTGTATAATAGCCTGGCTAATAATGCTAAAAAAATATTGAAGTCACTTCTTAAAATGACTTGGTTGACCTTTACAGTAATCACAGAGAGGATGCTGATGGATAGAAAGAGGGTGAGGGGATAGATGATGGAGCCAATGAGCAATAGAGGAAGTAAAAGGGGCGGATAGCAGAGACAGAGTTCAAAACTGGATTTGACAGGTGATGGAAGCAGACAGAGGAGCCTTCCGGAAGCTGTGTGTGGTCACTAATTAGGAAAATGGTTCCATGAGGTGAAATGGGTCACGTATCCTTTTCTTAAGCCTTCCTGTCTCCTATTGGGGGAGGGGCTAATTACAGCAAGTAAAGGACACATGATTAAAACAGCTTCATGTCAGCAGATAAGACCCAGTCTTTAAATATACATGTTTTATCTGTGCAGCATTGTTCTTATTTATTTTTGCCTTACAATAGTATTTATGTCTCTCAAGCATTTTAGCTAATGATTTCTATTGGGAATTGTCAGTCCGACTAAAGTGTGTGCAACTGTGAGGCAGATGGAAAATTATGTGTGTTTTTCAAAAGTTTTAGTAAATTAAAATATGAAAAGTGTGACATACATTTTTTATTTAGTCCCATTTATGCTAAAATAAATGGGAATTCAGAACTCGCATAACTTGCACCACAACTGAACAAGAGGTAAATCAACAGCAGCCATAGATTTACCGAGGGGGCGGTCAACATCTTTAAAAAAAAAAAAAAAGAGTTAAAGAAATTGAGGCTTGCCATGCAAAGCACTGCTGCTTCCAGGGAACAAGAGATCGCTGAAAGAAGAGAAATGAGAAACACAAGAGAAAGAGATTTGTGGGTATATGAAAGCAAAGCAGGCAGTGGAAATCAAAATATAACTCAAGGAGAGGTGGCAGGAGAAGAGTGAGAGAAAGAGTTATGAAGAAGAAAATTGCAGCTGTAGTAAAACAGAAACAACACTTAGATAGGATTTCACTTCTATAGTTTGATGGCAGAGAGGCAAAAAAAGCCTCCATTCAGCGTGTGTACGTGCATGTATGTGTGGTAAATCTTTGTTTGTGTGAGCAGAAGTATCTATTTTTCAGGGGCGTTAGCAATGTTTTCTTTTTTGTAGAGACAGATTAGGTGTGCTCAGCAGAAAGTTTGAGGAGTCGAAGGGAGGGATGAAACAACGTAAAAGGCAGGAGCAGATTCAGAGACTAATTTGGTGAGAAGCTTCTGGTGTTTTCACCACACAATCCAGAAATCTTCTGTTCCATTACGTCAATAAAAAGACACTGACTTCTTGCTCTGTGGTGTGAGTTCCTGTGTGTGTGGGGGGGAGAGATGCCTAAGCATTCAAGGAAGTTTTAAGACTCATAGGTAACAGTAAAAAAGGGTTTATTAGAACCAGAGGTTTGGAGGGTTTTAAAAAGATTAATTATTAAGAAGAAATCAAACCAGCCTGGTTTTATGTGTGAAACTAACGACTCCTTAAACCCTAACTAGTCATGCCACTGTTGGCGGCAACTATTGCCATCAGCCTGGTTAGTTGATGGCAACCAGGCTATTATAGAGTTATTTTCCTATAATAAATGAGATATTATTACCATATGTTTTATCTGAAACACGCAAGTGTGAGAAAAACAAAAATAGAAGACAATTGTCAGCATTGTAAGTTAAAATATCAGCTCATAGAGTGATAGTGTTATAGTTTTGAAATCTTTCCTTCATGCTTTTGTGTCTATATTACTAAATCTGTCATTTCCTGACAGAAATCACTACTGTTACGGTGAGCACCACCACGCCCAGACTGGAGGAGACGACTCCTACAATGAGATCAGGTAAGCACACCATGTTCCTCATCAGCATCACCGCATCGACAAATTCTGATTTCTTATACATGCATTTAGTTCTAACTGTGTCACATCCACATCCATGAAAAGGCACACTTACTCTCTTAAGGTCACAGCCATGATGTCACTGTGCACCGCAGAGCCTCTGGGCTTTGAAGTCTGTTACATTCAGAGTCCCACAGGAAGCTGTGTTTGAGGGGAAATAAGCTCCCACAACCAGACTCACACTGGTGTATCATTTCACAGCTATAGGTCAACTGCCTATCAAGCAAGTAGCCTCACTGGAGTTTATCTACAGCAGTTGTCGCTTAGTTGGAATAATTTATCATCTCATTTTCTTTCTTTCAATCTTTTTTATACTTTTTTTGCCACTCACCCTTTACTTTATTGCCTTCTTTCAGTTTAAGTGTTAGGTTAGTATTCCCTGACTGAATTATGTTCTCTTCTGTTTACATTTTTACTCTCTTCTGTCCTTTACCCTTCCTTTTGTATTTGTGAAGATCTTTTTAAATGGTAAAATAAAAAATGAAGACAATGAATCTCTCAGCTTTATCAAAACAGAAGAAAAGGCGAAGTTTCATTTTAAACTCTCCCAAGAGAAATCCAATAGTACTGAATAAAAGAGTGTGTTGCAATTAATTTCTGACACACGGCCATGCAAAAAATAAAAAAGAATGCATTCTGAAAGTGTGAAGACTATGTATTTTATTTACATAGGAAAAGATTGGATAGACAGACAGATAGATAAATCATTTTTCTTTTTGTGTTGTTTCTTTCATCAAATAGATAATCAGCCTTTTTAATTTTGCTACCTATAGCTAAGAATAAATAATTACACCAAGAAAATAAAATTTTTATGGGTAATTTCTACTTTCTTTCTTTCTTTGTTTCTTCCTTGCTTTCTTCCTTCCTTTCTTTCTTTCTTAAAAAAGAAAATGTTTATAATTTTTTTTTTTTTTTTTTGCGTCTCTTTCAGTGTTCCTTTTCTTCATGCACTACTAAAAATACAAAATCTTACCAAGTATTTTTGGTCTTGGTCCTAGTGCATATATCTTAGCTTTGTCTTATTTCAAGTATACTAAATTTGTAGATGTAGGAGCTTGTTTAAGATTAAATCCTTAAATCCTTCAAATTGATAAAAAGTGTATTAGTTCCACTGACAGATTATTTCACTTAAAACAAGATAGTTTTCATATGTTCTAAGTGAAATTATGTGTGAGTGGAACGAGGGATTGCTGACTTAAAACAAGCTTTTATATCTTTATACAAAGTTATTTATAAGTTTTGTCTTATTTCAAGTGTACTAAGACATTTGCATTAGAAATACCAAAAATGCTTGATGACATTTGGCGATTTTGCACTGTGCGTATTTATTCATGATTCATCTTTCCTTTTCAACTCACAGCCACGACGCCATCCCTGTCGGCCGTGTGTGACTTTGAGAAGAGTTTGTGTGGCTGGTCGGCTGATCCGCACTCAGGTGTGAGCTGGACCCTGCACGGAGCCAGCGGCGGCTCAAATGGACATAACACTCATGGGACTTGGCAGGACCTGTCGCTGGGATCAGACAGTAAGAACAGCAACACCTCTGACGAATATCAACGTGAAAAGCAAAGCGCAGCAATCATTCACTGAGATGATACTAAAACAGGAATAATTTAGAGCAGGGTTAGATTTGTGAAACTGACTTTTACTTATGATTATTTATAATTTAGAGCATCCCTGCTGTGGCTAAGGCATGAGGTTTAAATGACTCTTCTTTTTCATTACTGCTGCTTATGGCTTTGCATTTGAACACACGGCCTTGCCAATCAATCTCTGTGAATACTTGTGACAGCTAATAAGTAAAAAAAAAAAACATAGCAGATTCGCTTTGAGGGATTGAAATGAGAGAAATTAGTAGGGCTTAAGCCTATCTGCTGATTCCAGTTAAAAGTAAAATAAAGAAAACTAAATGCCTTAAAATAAGTGAAAGTAAAGCTCTTACAAAGGCAAAAAATGCTCAGGTTTTTCATCTCTTAATTTTAGTATCTCAAAACACACTGTTTTAAAGCATCAGAAAAAGTTTTTTTATTTGTACATTTGGGATGCAGGCTCCTGTATAGGAGCAATAGGCGTTAATAAATTATCCATGTATAGCTAAGGTTCGTGTTTTGGAAATCTGAACGAGAATGGCATCTGAGGAGAAATTTTCAACTTGGAAACCAACTTAAACCAACCAAAATAAATTTAGTATGGCTGCCTTCACATGTAAAACATAAATAGTGTCTCAGGAATACACAGTTTTTTACATTTCTGACTTTTTCTGTCACACACAAAGTGATATCTCTATTTATGATTCTGCTTTGTCCATGTTTAAATGCATAGACTTGACTTAAACATGTTATCAGCAGTGAATGCCATTCTCTTTTTTGTTTTGTGTCTACTTCCAACCAGATCTGGCTCAGCTTTACTGTGTTGCCTTAAGCATATTGGGAACACTCTGGATCGCTGTTGTTTACCCTGATCACAGTGTTTTCACTGGAAAAGATGACTGGCAAAATTGTATTTGATATTGGAATACAACAGCAACACATTTCATGTTTGCGTGGGGGTTGGGGGTATTTCAACAAAAAAAGATACCGTAATTACCACAAGAAGAAATCTAACTTCAGGTAACTTATAACAGACCACATGTAGACTTTGCAATTTTTGAATCCTATGCAGGTTTAAAACTTAAAAATTAATAGTAACTCAACCATACTGAAATATTCAAGAATATATTTAACTCTTTAGGCTGTTTGCAGGCAGCTTCAAGAAACGTCTTATTTTTCAGCCAATTTCTAAACAAGTCTTAAACCTTTCTTAGAACAAAGCTTTGTTTTTTGAGCTAATTAACATCAAAGTGTATGTCTGGTGGAGAAAAATCACACATCCCAATGCTGTGAGGAACCACTGGAAGCAACCATGATGCAAGGCTTTCTCTCTTGGTTTCCTGAAAGTGTGAACAGTGCCTTAATTAAAGTTTGGAGAAAAATGCTAGCTTAAAGAGTTTCCTCTCCTATAACCTAGTTTACTGAGTTGTCTGTATAGTTACTTTCCCCTCTTTTTGTCAAAATATAACACACACACAACTGTTTTATTTTCTCTTTTAGTTTTGCTCTTTGCATGGATTTTATCTCTCATTGTGTATTGAGTGTTTTATGCACCTTCTGGCCACTTTATTAGGTACACTTGTTCAATTGCTGGTTAGCAAAGATAGCCTTTCAGGTGTTTGCAGCAGAAACTTGTTGCATTTTGTTTTCTGGAAACAGTAAAGGAGACATTTTGAAGTTGGAACTGAGCACAGTAATGGAATAATGCACAGCTACGATAAATTAAATGTGGTTTCACAGACATGACAATGACTTCACTGTACTTCAATACTCTCCATAGTCAAATAATATTAGACAAATCTCAGTCCCTTTTCATTGTTGTAAAGTGAGAGACCAGCATCAAAATCTGCCACAAGTGCATGATACTGTGATGTCAATATCGACCAAAATATCGGTGTGTTTAAAGCACCTTCAAATACCCATGCCATGAAGAACTAAGGAAGCTCTGGTGGAGAATAAATTCAGTCAAATACTGATAAAGCTTTGCTAATAAAGTGGCTGGTATGGGTATATCTTTGTTCCTTACATTCATCTGGGTTTTCTGCCCTTTTTTTCCCCTGTTAGCTATCATATATTTTTCTTTCCTCTAATGTTCTTACAAAACTGTCTCTGTTCTCAGTCCTCGTCTCATTTTTCTTTGTTCCCCTCACGGCACCATGCCTCCTTCAATCCATCCCTTTGTTATAAGCTCTTCACCTCCATTTCAACTCGCATTGCTTTGTATAATTTTAGCATTTTCTCTCCATTTTCCACCTCCAGCCCTCTTTCTCCATCAGTCAGATTGCCTTCTTCTCTCCTCGCTGACCTCTCTTCCATTTCCCTCAGTGGTGCTTTCCTTTTCTCCACATCTGTGCATCTTTAATAAGAGCAGGATGATAACTAAGACTGTTTTATCAATCACACTTACACGTTATCATAAAGCTTACACATCTATAAGGTGCATGCACATTGCCCAGGGCAGTTAGATAAGCTGTTAGCTTAGACAGGAGTGTTACTGTTACTCTTCAGCTCAGTGCACTGCAAAAACACAAAATCTTGCCAAGTATTTTTGTCTTCTTTCTAGTGCAAATATCTTAGTACCCTTGAAATAAGACAAAACTAACTTGCAAGTAATTTTTCAACAAGAAATAGGAGCTTGTTCAAGTTAATAATCCCTTAATATTGATGAAAACATAGATATAGTGACATAACTTGGTGAAATTTCTTCTTAATAATTTGTAGATTTTGTTTTATTTGACATGCACTAAGATATTTGCTATAGAAACTAGACCAAAAATACTTAGTAGGATTTTGGGTTTTTGCAGTGCTCAATGCTCCACACACCTCTCCACACCATAACTTTAACTTGACTAAATACTCAAAGTTTGTGGGTTCGCATCCTTCCCACACATATATGACCTTGCTACGTAGCAAGGTTTTAATCGTATCTGTTGAAACCATCAAGTTCACGGTTGACTGGACAGCTCCTTCGTAAAAAAAAGCTGAACCGTGACACAAGGCAAAGCTCGAACGCCTGTCTCTCTGGGCTGCGCTCTGTGAGTGTGCTTCCCAGTACGTTTATGTGATGATGTGAAATTGACTTAACAGCACCCCTGTCTCCTTGTTTGACAGCAACATGACATTAAGTCTTGTTCTACAGCAACATTAGCGTGGCACCCCGTCTGCAAGCTGTCTGCGTATGCAAATCTGATCGGCAGCCCCTGCCTTTAAGAGTCCTTTTGTTGGGGAATTTAAAAAAGAAAAGCCAACCAGAACAGAGCTCATAAGTTATTATATTTCTTTATTGAAATGTGCTGATATTTCTCACGTTGGGGTACACACATAGAAAGAAATGCTCCTTTTTTTGTGGCGGTACATTGAAGTAGTCCGTTGTTCAAAAAACATAATCTGAATGACCCAAGACTCTAACACTGCAGTCAAGGCGATTTCAACTTCCAACATGTTTGCACCTTTTAGATGTGTCCCTGACCAACACATCTGAATCAAATGGCTGAAATACCTCCTCTGCTAAAGACGTGATTATTTGACTTAATATTTTCAACCCCAAAATGCTTTAACAAGAAAGACTACAAGAAGTTTACTCTAACATTCTTTCATTAAAGACAAGGTGGAGAATTTTCCATCAATGTGCCAAGAAGTAAAATGTTAGTCTATGATCTTGTCTTATTGTATGTTTGCACATCTTATAGTAGCAATAAATGCTTTTAGCAGAGAGCTCAGAACAAGTCAGTGATTGATGTACAAACCTCGAAACACACAAACACAGATGTAAACATAAACAAGGAGACTGAAAGTGAGACCAGCGCTCATGTACAAAGATAGCATCGCGAGATACAGGATTTTTTTCCTCTTTCCCTCAGAGCCAGTTCTACATCTCTGTTTCTCCCATGGAGAGTTTTTAATTAATTCCTTCCCTTTGTACATCAGCCAAGATCAAACGTGGAACGACAGAAAAACACTGCAACTTTTCCCTAAGTGTACTTAATGAGCAATGGTAATTTAGGTCCCCCTTTTCTCAATGCCTCCAAGTAAAGAGCTGAGCTACCTCAAATCTAATGCATTATTTATTGAGCACAGAGTGCTGCAAAAGCTGCTCAACATTTCTTGTAATTCTGAGATATGGATGGATGGACAGATGGATAACAAAAAAAAGAGTAAAACTGTCTGAAGACAGAATGATTGTTATAAAGCATTGTGTTTGTGATTAGGCTTCATTTAAAGGAGACCTATGATGCAAAATCATTTTTTGCATGTTTTTAAACATCCATTAGGGTCTCAAATACAGTTTGAGACCCAACTGTTTTTTGGCATTAAGTTAATAGTTTTTTGTGTCTGGAAAAATAACCATTTCAAAAGCGTCCTGATTGTTGAGAGACGCTGTGTCGTTATCCAGCAACCCAATGCACAACCACTCTGTCACCTAACAACTTAATCGGAGCACCAGCATGTTTGGTCAGCTGGTTATGCTCTGTTCAACGGCTGCTGTAAAAGACAAGTGTTTCACTCTAGACTTAATATTCATAAATCACTTGGTGTATTCTTGTTGGCTGTGCAGGAGGCTCCACTTCTGCTTTTCAAAGATGTACAGTTGTATAATTGTGCATCTGTTTGCAGACATTTTCACATGTAAGTGTAAATGTTTGGGGGCGTGGCCAGCAGCTTACTTGGCTTTAAAGTGACAAGAAACCCTAAAACATCTCATTCTGAAAGGAGCACAAAGTAGGCAGAACTGAGCAGACTAAAATTTCATTAGCTAAGAATGAGTTTGTGCACAAAATGTAACGATCATGTTTCATATTGCACCTATCCTAACCTGTTCAAAGAAGCATAAAATTACCCAGTGGTGGTAATTTCTTGAAATATATGCTGTAACTTGCTACAAGACTGCAGGATGTCACATATAGTAAAATATTGTCAAAATATTTGTTTTAATGAATATTGTCTCAATAAAAGTCAAAGTTATACTGCTGTGTTTATATCAAAGCAATAAAAAATCTGAATTACACAAGCACAATTAGTAACACTGTGCATTTTCTGGTACTTTTAATTCATTTAAAAAGTAGAGCCCATTAAAATAAAACAAATTTCAATATTAAAAACTAAAATTTTATTGAAGTTACAATTTAACTAAAACTCTCTGCCGAAGAAGTCAATAAAATGCCTTCTTATGCTCATTTACGAGTCAAACAAGGGCTTAACCTCATATTTACTTTTTTTTTTTTTACTAAAATTCAACTAATCTACAGTATTAAAATCATTTAAAATCACTGTGTAAAACCATCTATTTCTGTCCTTCCAGATTTTTCAGGGAACTACCTCCATCTGGACGCAGGCAGCCACACCCAGCGCAAGAAGGCCAGACTGCTGAGCCCCGAAGTAGGGCCAGAACGAGGTCCTCTTTGCCTTCTCTTCTACTACCAGCTCCAAGGGGAGGCGCAGGGGTCTCTACGGGTCCTCCTGAGGGACAGCGACCAGGAGGAGACCCTCCTATGGGCGCTAAAAGGCGAGCAGGGGCCGCACTGGAGAGAGGGCCGGACCATTCTTCCCCAAAGCCCCAGAGAGTATCAGGTAGGCGGATGCTGACAATTTTCCAGTCATTATAAGCTTTGGATTAAAAAAAATTGACAGGATGACTCTTTTTATTATGTGTTTCTTGGAGATAATAAGTTCCCCCTGATAAGACTTTTTTTCTGGCACAGGTGGTGTTTGAGGGGTTTTTTGATCACCCAACTAGAGGCCACATCAGGATAGACAACATCCACATGAGCAACAGCATCGAACTAGAGCAATGTGCACGTAAGTCACAAATCTGTCCCATATGGCGGTTTTTGTTTGTTCTGTGTTTACCTGGAATCTGGATGAAAAAGGGTAAATGTTAATAAAACTGATCTAATTTGCACTTGCATGTGTCAAAACGGGAAAAAATGCATATAAATAAGAAATGAACGTAGCAGCAAACGACCTTTGGGCATGGATTTTAATAAATTTTTCATTATATCTCCCTCTATCTTTTCCTGTGCCATCCCATCCTGCTGCGTCTTCCTTCCTTCCTTCTCACCCTCATTGTCTACATTTTTATCCAACCCTAACATCTGAAGTCACTTTCCCCAGCTTGTCAGACATCATGCAGCAAAACTAAGTTTGTGATTACAGTTTGTGTAACCATAGACATTTCATAGAAAGGACTAGAAATAATGCATAATTGCATGCATACAGACAGAAGCCAAACTGTTAAAAACTGGGAGATATGTGGCTGTTACCACACTTAAATCACTTTTTCCAAATTATATATATATATATATATATATATATATATATATACGATCCCACATTTTTTTGGAGTGAACCTTACAGTGTGACCTGAGTTTTTCCACCAATTTTCTATGTTTTTTAATCAAATCTCGGTTTATTTTTTCCGATTCCTTTTAATTTTCTCACTTTCATAACCTCAAGCAAATAATAAACAGCAGCAAATTTCAGGTCATGTTCCCATGGACCTTTGACCATCCTTACTTCCCAGTCTTCCTCTTCCTTTCTATTCACACTGTCCCGTAACCTTTTCACCCCATCTTCATCCATTTCCTCTCTTCTACTTGTCAGCATGCTTGCTAACACTAAAACTGTGTTTAGGAAACAGTAAGAAATGAGGTCATGAGATAGAAGGAACTAGGAAGAGCGAGTTTGGTGAGAAAATAGAAAAAGTAGCTGCAGTTTCTCTCCTTTTTACGAGAAAAACTCCTTGTAAGGCGGGCAAATTAGGACAATTGTAGATAGAAAATAAATCTCAGAAATTTTCCAGAAAAAAAACATGAAAATAGGTTTTTTTTCTCAAATGTTTCTGAAATTAATCTAAAAAAATTTTTGAGTATTTTCTAGCAAATTATTGACTTTTCAAACTTAGAAAGTTATATATTTTTTCTAGAAAAAGAGTTCTGAGATTATTCTCAAAATTTTGGAATTTTTCTGGCAGAAAATTTACCCCTTTTTTTCAATCCCTCAAACACTGTCGTACCTTTTCTTCTACAGTTCCTGATTTGCTGTAAGAGAGACCTGAATTATGGGCTAAACATTCACATATTTGAAATTCATGTTTTAAAGAGAAGTTTTAGATTAAATATTCTACACCAATGAATATAAATGACATTTGGTATTTAGTTTTTATTAACATTTCTCCTGTTTCCCTCTTTCTCTTTTGTAGAGCCTCTCCCTGCTTTAACTTCAAGTATTCCCAGTAAGTTCTGCTTCTTGTGCATTTCTACATCCTTCTGCCAATCTGTCTGTGCTTCCTGCTTGATGCTAAGCTCACCCTGTAGCATTGCACTGGCCCAGAGCAACATTTTTAAACCATGGAGAATCTCACTGAACAAGTCTCAACAGCCCCACTCATTTCCCAAGAGTTTGTAGGGATTTTTATTTCTTAAGATGGTGTGGATTGAGTACTAATGTGTAGTTGCCTGCAGAAGACAGCAGTCAGCACTTTTTTATTAGTTTAATGAGGGATTTCTGATGAATTAGCTCCTCAGAATGGAGCTTGGAGAAAAGACAACCAAACAACATTACTTTGGTCATTAACTTTCTGCCAAGTACCTTTTTGGTGCTGTGCTCATCTGTTTAACTAACTTACTGCCATACACTATCCAATGCGTTAAAATAAAGTACATTTTTGTATTTATTGTCTGTGATTAAAAAGGTAAGTTGCATAAATATGAAGTAAGAAGTAACCTCTTAGATAACAGACTTAGATAAGTCTGTTATCCCTAATAAATTCTGACTTGAAAATCCAATAGCGCTATGGCTTCCACATGATAAAAGCAATAACATACTGTTGAAGTTGGACAGAATCATCCTGTTGCGCTTGTACTGCAGTAGTAACTAGTTGAGCATAAAATCAAATCAGATTTTCTGACTTTCAAATAGAATATGGTTAAGCTACGGGTAACGTCAAGTTCTGACTACCAAGTGCAAAGCATTTGACTTAAATAATGCAAATTTGCTGAGGATAAACATTTTAATGCTGTTTTGTTGGACTTAGTTGCTGCCAAAACTGAGTCATGCAGGAGTAGTAATTTTCCAATGTGAGTCAACTCTGTGCTTGCAACTTAAATTAGATGCCAACACATGCAATCAGTGCAGGTTATGGACCACAACCACCAGCGACTAGCTAAAACACCCTCTAAAAATGCTCATAACTCCTCAAACACCAAATATACCTTAAAATATCATCATAAAACAGAAAGCACGATTAAAAAACAAACAAACAAATTCAAAGATGTAGAGGATACGGAAAGATATGCAAAGTACAGAGATATGCAGTGAAACCCTTGAACGGCAAAAATCTGGTCTTGGTGGGGATGTGGGAGGTACAGCCAGTCAATGCCAAAGAAAATAAATTGTGCTCCTGGATTGGCTGATTTGCAAATGCCAGCCAATAGCATGTCTAGTTATTTAGCTTCCCAAGCTGTATTTTCTGTCCTGGGTGGAAAAAAATCTGCAAATATAATATAACTTGGGTTATGGTCCACTGACAAATACACGAATATGTTATGGTGGACTGTTTTTGAGCATTTGTAATAAAGAAATAAAAAACGTCGCCTTAGTTCAACTGTTATTTGCACCTTTTTGTCCTTATGTTGAACTCAAGTAAGATATTTAAGCCCGGAAATGACTAAATGCAGGCCCATATTGAGTAGTCACAAAATCTCCTTAATTCTCCAACTGAACAGACTGCTATGACAAAAACTATTTATTTACGTAGATTTTTTTCCAACTAAATATGAGGGGAAAAAACCAATTTTTGTGCTGTAATTGTTGCAATATATGTAACATAATTAATATGATAAGCCCTTTTAAAAGGAGTTGGGGATGTTTGACAGCTGGAATTTGATATATTGATATGATCATCATAAAGAAAGAATGATGAAAGTTGATTGAATGGATCTTTTGCATGAGGCCCTGCATGTTGGGGTGATGCTCTTGGTGATGCACAGTTTTTATTATGACAACAGAATAACATAAAGGTGTGTTTGCGGCCTAGTTCAATATAGCAGTATTCTGTGTTGCAAAGTGGGTTTCCTCAAAGAAATGTGTTAACTTAACAGGACCTCACATTATAAATTACTTTTGAATGAAGATTTAAGCTTGTGAGGTCAATGGGTTTAAGAGAAATGACCTTATTTACACCCAAATGTCTTCATAAAGCTTATTTTATGGTCACAGAGGAAGTAAGATTTTTTTTCACACCATCAGCTTCACTTTTTCACTCTCCCTGTCTTATCACTCATTTTATATTAATTCCCTCATCCATGTCTTTCTATGCTCTCTCATTTCTTTCTCCTAAAGGTCTTTGTTACTGGTCCTAAAAAAGTCCTGATCTCACCTGCAAAAAATGCAGCTGTTCACCATCCAACTTCTCTTTTTCTTCCTTTTTTTTCCCTTGTTTTTTTTTCTCTTTGAGTGTTGCTCCTTCATCCTCAAATAGCCCAGCCTGAGAGGAGATAAAAGGCTTAGGCAGATTATGCTCCCGGATTTCTTGTTTTCAAAGTCTGGGTTTGGGACGTGATCCACTGGCTTTGCGTGTCGATTGTTTAGAGAGCTGACCGTGATGTTAAAACATATCCGAACCCTCTGAGAAGAATGTCAGAACTGGCGCTTAGTTGTACATTTTGTATATTCAAGGGTAAAATACACATTCAAAGTCAGAGTATTTGGCCTGCGTAAGCAGAACTGACTCGCGTTTCCTACATCCAGATACAATCCCAAAAATAGTAAAAACCAAGAGACAGCTCAAGTCAGCTGAGTCATAGCACAAGTATTTCACCTAATCCTCGCTGAGCTTTTTACACAGTTAATTCCTGGACAGTGATCATATGACTCCTGTTTTAATGGCAGTGCAGGTTCTACGTTGTAGTTCTTATGGGACTAAATGCCAGAAACAAGGATTAAAAGTCTCCCTGGAGATGCTTGTTAAAATGTGACCCATCCATTATTGTAAATCTTTACAATGTGTCAGTTTTTTTCCATTGATGCTCATTACTGTGTCGGTATTCGTGGGAAGTGAGGCTTAAATTATTTCTGTCGCATTTACAGTCAACTCCATCAAGATATTATGCTTTGTAAATTAAATATGGTTTCTGCTGTTAACTATATTACAACTATTTTCCGTTTTAGAAATGGGATCTGAAGCACATTTTTTAATAAAAAAATACTAATTAAGCATTGTCAATAAGCATGTTCCTATCAGGATTTTTCAAACACAGATCCAATTCATTAAAGAATAGTGTCAGCACCAAATCCAAATTTGATGAAAATCATGGCTATATGATGTTTATAACAAAGTAGCATAAAAGTAAACTAAGATAATAAACTACATTTTATCAATAGTATTAGATTGAGATTGTTGGCCACCAAACCAAGCATGTTTAATGTTACAGTGTCCATTGTTTCCAGATCGAGCTTTGGTGAAACAATTTTTTTGTTGTTGTTCCTAGAGATGTAAGTGATCCGTCAATATTCAGTAAACTCACGTTTCTCCTAGTTTAAACCATTTTAACCTGCAACTGTTGCCTATACCAGAGTAAACATGCTAACCATAGCCTAGCTGAACTCAAGGTAAGCTATGCTTACCTTCTAGGCTTGTTTACTAAATTTTTGTATGACTTTTTGATTATCAAAATTTAGAGCAATTACAGATAATCAAACACACAAAACCTACAGAAGAAGTGATTTTTCTGCTTTATAAACTTATTTCTAATTTAATGGCTATTTGTCTGGGTTACTATGGTTACTATATATCAACAGTGTGTCTGAGCACAAGCACAGAGCTGGAGTAGCCAATACAAACTTTCAATCTGACTATCATTTTAAAGAGTGAAAAAAAATGCATAGCTTCTAATGTAGCTTTTCTACTTGTATCCACATAAATAAACCGTTTTAAAAAAAAAAAAAAAAAAACAGACTGTGTAAAATGTCACTACTGTTTGTGCTTGACATAAAAATCACAGACAATACACTGAGAATAGGTATCGGGACTTCAGTTTAGTCTAGGACTCCGATACCAAAACAGACTTTTTTTTTCTCCCCTTAAAATTGTCTCTTTGTTCACCACAAAGCAATTTTGACTCCAGACCTCACTGAGAGCAGCTTTACTATCAAAGTAAACTCTTAAATAGCGTATCTGAACTTGTGAGATAAAGTCTAAATGAAGTCGACTGGTTTCCTTGTGATTCTCTATCCCGCTCCATCTTTTCATTATTTCTCTTTGCTTTCTGTTCCCTGGCTAGTTGTTGCTTGTCTGGACTCTCTTTCTCTTTTTTCCTGCTCATGTGCTTCATTTCTCTCTGTTTCTTTCTGTCGCTCTCTATTTCTCTCCACAACAACTTCGCTCTCACAGCAGGTTCCTCTCACAGTGAGTTGACAGAGTATTGAAGTTTCAGTCAAGCCCTTTAATGCGGGATTAAAGATATCATGGCAGGATTAGCTCTTTCCCTGCACTTCTTTACCCTCCCACCCTTCTACTGCCTCACTTTCTACCGACCCCTCTCTGTTTCTTTCCATTCTCTCCTCCAATAATACCTTCTCTCTTATCCTTCCCCTAACCCTGCAATTTTGTTCTCTCTTTCTCGCCACCCGAATTTAGTTACTCTTGACCCCCTCAAAACAGAACAAAACAACTTCATCAAGGCTTAGCGTCCCACATTTTTTGCTTAGCCGGTCCGAAATAAATCGTTTGCATTCTCTGGTTCAGTTTGAGTGCATGGCATGGGCCTTTGTGAGTAAATATGCAGCAGATGCTTGTGATGTTTGCATCAATCAAAATAAAATGTTTCTGGCTGTGTAAATCTTAGACAATGCAGCTGAAATTTAAAGATGAGTGTGTTTCTGCCTGATTTTGAGTGATATTCAGTGAAAACCAGCAAAGGTTTTACCCTTTCTGACCAACACCGCTCCTAGGAAAGTCAAGCTTTCAGTACTCATGCATATTTATGTTGCTTGTAAGAGTATTAGACTTTGGCTATGTAAAGTATGCATGAGTAGTCAGTGTTTCACTAGCAGGTAGAGTGAACTCAGTGAAACAGAGCATTTGGGTGAGGCAGTCTGAGCAGATTTTAGATCTGGAAAATCTAAAATCTACTGTTTCAGTGTCTTTTTTATATTTTGTCTTTTACGTGAGTCTATTTTGTTCTGGATGTTTCAGTAGATCACGGGACACCAATACAAACAACACCATCAGTTGGCAATAAAATCCAACATGATGAAATAAACCATATAGTTTAAAAAATCTACAACTCATTTGTACTCTTGGGAATTTAAGTTTAATTAGCTCTGCTTTATGTTATTTTCTATTTTATTTAATTTTGTAACATTTTATGTTATTCTATAAAAACAACATACCGTATTTTCCGGACTAGAAGTCACTCCGGAGTATAAGTCGCACCAGCCATAAAATGCATAATAAAGAAGAAAAATCCATATATAAGTCGCACCGGAGTATAAGTCGCATTTTTTGAGGAAAATGTATTTGATAAAATCCAACACCAAGAACAGACATGTCATCTTGAAAGGCAATAAAAATACAATAGAGGCAACA
>CAEGAG010218998.1:0-29694 GCA_903067065.1 Brachyrhaphis terrabensis
TATATATATATGTGTGTGTGTGTATACAATTGCTAATTGTTTGCAGCAATTCATAAATTGCTGCAAACAATTTATGAATTGCAGCAAACTTGCCATGAGTAATTTTAAAAGTTACAATTTTCAAAAAAGCTGAAGTAGTTTTTCAGTAATTGAAGGAAATGTTTAAGTAACCTTCTGTCAGCCAGTTGAGCAGCAGTGCACAGCAACAGGTAAAGGAAGAGCAATGATGGATTTTTCTGTACTCCACAGTGTCATAGAAAACAATAATGTTTTTAATGAAAACAGTTAATTTTATGTTTGTCCTACTTTCAGCCAGCTGATCAGCAGCTGAAGGAAACCCTTAAATTATTGCAGATAATATGTCTGGAATACCTGCTTTAAATCCTCTCATTTGTGACGCTTGACTGTCGCTGAATTGTGTGTGTGGTGCCGCTGTACCTTTTCTGCTGTTACACTGCTGATAAGCTAGGTCATTACATGCCTAATGTGAGGTATCACAGACAGCCGGCAAACACTCACCGACAAAGGGGAGTGTGGTTGAGATGTGGGAGCGGGAAACCTGTGCTATAGTCAGCTTACAACAGAAGCCGAGAAGAGGGGCAGATTGAGGTAGATTTAGCTGAGGCCACTGTCCCTGGCCTTAAGTAAACACACGTCAATGGAGGCCTTTGAGGGGATCTATACATGTGTCTGCCCCTGCTGTATGCACCACTTATATATATAATTCTTTATAAACATAGAAGGCAATTGGGCGTTCTGTGTGCACTATAGTCTGGATCTTATAGGGAGGGCGGAGGGAGTATAGGGACCAGTTAAAAGTGAGGAAAATGGTTGGCTTACATTACATGGGTTGAGCCATTGTGCTACAGACATAACAATGGAGCCTTCTAAATCTTCCTTTAATGCTGTGATAGATGAAGGGAAAATCTGAGACAACAAAGAGAAGACAGATGTACATAGACATAGAAAGCCAAGGTAAAATCAAAGAGGGAAGCAGCCGTGATTCCAAAAACTACTAATACAATACATACATATTTAGTATGTACTGTATGTACTAAATATGTATGTACACCTGAGAAATATGTGTGAAAAAACTTAAATTCATAGTAAATTAATAATTTATTGAAGTAGCACAATCAAAACATAACAACACAAGTTGAGTATATTTATTCAGTATGAAAAAAATCGCTTTTGGGGGAAAAGCTTTTTAACAAAATCACCTATGGAGTAGTTGCTGGTAAACCTTGTTGGCTTGTTAGAATAAATATAACTAGAGGATTTCTTTAAGTTCAACACATTCTAAGAAGTTCATAGTGTTTCCTAACTTTCTATTTCCCTGAAGTATAAACGTTATAAAACAGAGCCCTATCTATTTTAGTCACTGGACTATGAACGTTTTTTATATCATCTGGTAAAATAGTTGGCAAATGTAAAGTTATCTCTATGCTCACTCCTAGAAATCTTCAACAAATACTGCCATCTTAGACTCAGCATGTCTCTGCAGTCACAAAGGTCCTGAACACTTGCCAACCAGTGATTTGGGATAGCCGCTAAGAAAATGCCTTTTATGTCCTACCATCATAAAACTGAACATGTGGAGTTTCTGAAATGGTACTGGGACTTAAACTTGAAACATGTGCTTGGTTATGAAGTGAATAAGATTGAGAATATTATTAGGATTATTTTACTGCGCCGTCCACATCTGTTGGTTATCTGTGGCATGAACTCAGCTAGAACCTTAGTTTCCTCTCCTTAATATCCCTAAAATGTTCATCACGCACTTTGATTGCTGCAAATATCTAGGTTTTAAATTACTTCTTCCTGAGCCTATCCCTGTTTGGAGTCGGGGAGAGTATGTTTTCATTATTGCTAAGACTGAGTAATTCAGCTCATTTCCCGTCTTCTAATTCCTAATATGTTATTTGTTACTGACTGAAACACAATCCTGCCCCACCTTTCTGTGAGTTAAGTCATTGTCTTTTCTCAGAGCTCCTTGTTAGAGAACCAGATATTTATTTAAATATATATAAAATAAATCTTTCATTTTGTTTATTCAATCCTTCACTTCAACGGATTGGCAAATGTTGATAATTGACCAAGATGTGCTTGTGTCCTACTTTGGCTGAAGCTTTTTTCAGCTGTAAAATATCAATTTGTGAGTCAGTGGAGCAGACAACTCAATTTATTTGGAATGGCCTCTTTATTTAACTACATGCACAGACACAGAGATGCACTTTAAACACTTCTCATCTGTCAACAGCCAAGCCCCATCTCCACACCCATACATTAAGATTGTGTTTGAATTGTTGCTTTGCATGGCCTTTCATGGAGTACACCACAGAGGTTGTACTCTGACACATTTCTTTAGCTGTGTTACCAGATTGCTCTCGGGACATCACTGTATGGTTTCAATATTGAAGATAACCACAAAGAAAAAAAAGAAAATATATTTTCTATGTTCTGTGGAACATAGCTACAATTATTTCTCTGTCCTAAGTGTGAAAGACCTTCAAAACTACTTTCACACATCACAGTAAAGTTTGACTCCTTGAAAGAAAGATATTAATAAATTAGGAGTTGGTTGTTAAAAGAAAAGTGTTCACAGAATTGCAGACTGAAAGATATATCTGGTTTGTAAAGTTTCCACAACCTCTGTGCCTTGTAAACACTACAGTGCTAAGAGTTGAGGCCCAAACCAGGTAACAAATTCTCCTCAGCTTGTTTGCGTCATTGAAGTGTCCTTGTACAAGTCACAAAACAAAATACCGGCTCACAGACTTGGAGGTTAATACAGAGGGGAAATAAAGCATCAGAGATAAATGTCTAAAGTATTAAATGATGTGCTTGGTGGTGGACTTCTAGCCCAAGGGAATCATGTCTCTGAACTCACCTTCCCTGACCATCTGGAGATAACTGGTGACTCAGGTCTGCACTTTAACATGAAGGAACTCTCGCCTGTGGAGAGAAACGAGGAGAGATGAGGCTAAAAGTTATTTTTAACTTAAAAATCTAGGTTGATGCATTAAATACAGCATTTATCGTTTTTTCCAGCACTTAATTTATTTCTACATTATGTTTTTTATTCATTTACACATATTTTTTCATAAAAAAATTTCAAATAGGAAAAAAAAGAGAACATGCACTGAATGCACTGAACACATACAACTAAACACAAAAACAATCTATTTTTCTACTTCATGTGTATAATAAAATACTCTTCAAAATAGGAAAGACAGCCAAACATGTGGTCCAGCTATAACAAAATTAAAAAATGTAAAAAATATTGGGCTCTGAATGTTGGGATCTTTCCTTTTCAGAAGTTGTGCAAATCACACTTAAATTCTGACGACTTCTGATTTCTGTGTATTTAGAGCACAGAGCGAAAGAGTCACGCAGAGACAGCATGGAGGGAAACGGAGCGACAGGAAAGATGTTGCTTCAGACTTAGAGCCAGATAAAACGAGACACATGATGTGCCCCTCAAACACAACAGTGCAGCAGGACTCTACAAATACACCTGCTTTTTTCCCTCTCTTGTTTTTACTAGCCCTTTCTTTCCGTAACATAGTATCTGCCTGGAGCTGTCTAGCCTGCCCCTCTGTTTTACTCCACTGCCTTACTGGCAAGGGACCTGGCTTGTGTTATTATGCTCTACTTTATACCTCCCCTTTTCAAAATAGTGGGGTACAGTCTCAAATTGTTTGTCTCTTTTCTCTTTTCTGCTGAGTGTTTATTTATTCCCATCACTTTAGCTCAAACTGCTCTTTTTTTACTCTTCTTTTTTTGCCAAGCCTGCCTTAATCTCTAAGTTTTCTTTCATGTTGTCCCTCTGTATAATTACCCTTTCCCATCCTCCATCACTCTTGCAAGCCTCTTGCTCTATTTCCGGGAGCCCCTGCTGTCTGTTGGGCCTGGTGTCCTACCATCTGTGCAGTATGCCAAAAGTGGTAACCTCTTTAGCAAAGGCAGCTCTCATCAATATAGGGAATTAATCAAATGAAAGTCAGACTTATCAATCAGTTGTACACTGTTGGATGGAAATTTCTGTGATTTATTTGTTTTTTCATGTGTATTTGTAACATATATTAGGTCAGAAGTTGATATGCAGCCAGCATTGACATTAATCTTTTTTCTATTTTACACATAGTCAAAATTACACATTTAAGCTCAATAATAAGTATGCACAGTGGACCCTCCTATTCAGTTTTTGTGGATCCAGCTATTTATCAAGTTTTCTATGGAACATGACTTAAATTAGTTGTGGAATACCTGCCTATTTGCAGGTACTTTTTTAGTGCATATCTAAAATAGTTGACTGAAAATGATAAAACGTGATGCTTGATGTGCCCCTCTAGCTATTGGCAAGCGTTTGCAAAACAGCCAATCAAGGAGCTTCATTCATTAGCCTTGGTGCTGACTATCTGTAACCAAAGAGTGAAAATAAGAAAGAGTATAGATATTAATTTCTACAGTTATGCTTACAATTTCCACTGTGCATATTAATGCATATTAAGGTATAATGGGCATTTAAACTATTAAAATAGAAAGTTATGTGTGTTCTTATATGGAGTCTCCTGAATTGGCTTATCTTAGCTATCTGCAAGTGCGTGTGGTCCCTAATTCCGGGGGTCCACTGTAAATGCAAATCCGCTAATTTTTAGTCAGCTGTCCCCCAAACCTTTTGTGTTTCCATCACCAAGTGTAATACATTACTCTGACCTGATATTTCACAACTCTTCTTGGCAGAATTTGTAGTTCGCTTAATTTTGTTTGTTATATGATCAGCATGGTTGGGGTCAGCGCTTTGAGGTGGTCATTTAGGGAGATTATATTAAACTTGTTTGCTTGAGATAATTTTCCAGTTTGAATACCAAATTTTGATCAAATGTTATCCAAATGACTCAAACTTTCCATCTCAGATGAAATCAGAGGAGTGAAGATTCTTTAAATCAACCCAATGAATGCTCAGTTTATAGTAAACCATATTATAAATCGGAATACTCATGACTGAAGAGCTTGCTCCGAATTGGAAACTTTTTAAACTTGACTGAAATAT
The DNA here is from genome assembly GCA_903067065.1 of Brachyrhaphis terrabensis. NCBI lineage: Eukaryota > Metazoa > Chordata > Actinopteri > Cyprinodontiformes > Poeciliidae > Brachyrhaphis > Brachyrhaphis terrabensis. Next base: position 5,057 of record CAEGAG010218998.1, read on the forward strand.
GTAACTGCCAGCATGGAGAAATCAAATGGCTTCATCTGAAAATGTTTGAGCCTCTGTGATGGTGGGTGTATCATGCTGTGGGACTGTTCTTCTGTCAGTGGCACTGGTACACTACACAAAGTGTACCAGTGGGCACATCAATACAGACAGAAGGCTATTTATAATGTTTTTTAAGATTACTTCAAATTACCTTCAGACCAGTGTAAAGATGGACATAATTGGGTGTTCCAACAGGTCTGTGATCCCCAAACACCCAATGCATCTGGTTCAGGAACAGATTTATAAAAAAATCAACTTTTACACCCAATTCTTGTTCGCATTTAAGTTGTCTGTTGTGCTATCATTTCACCCCATAAAAGAATGCTGCAGAATAATACAATAATAATTTAAGACCCCAAAATTGGGATAAGCTTTTGGGCAGAACTGCATGGATTATTCTTTACCTTGTTTTTCATTTTGTTCTGTCTTCCTTTGAGGTCATCGCTCTCTCTAAAATTGTGATAACGATTCCACATGAATTGAGAGACTCTCAGGCAAACAGTGCTTGCTTAGGCTCATACCAAGTGGGGAGAGCATGGATATAAAGGGCAAATGAAGAACCAGGTCAAGACAGCAGAGCAATGAGGGTGAAGGATGTGAGCCACGTGCTGGATGAGGAGGAGGGAGGTAAATGCACCTCGTGAGAGACAGACAAGCAGTGAGGTAGAGAAGGGCTTTTGTTGCTCTTGTGTAACTGTAGCTTTCTTTTTCTGTTGTCTCTGCTGCCCTACCTTTGGTATGCTGGTTCACATGCAGATTACTCGGGTTGCTGCTTTAGGCTATTCAAGGGTAAGAGGAGGTTGGGGTGGAAGCTCGGCATGGTAGCATTTACTGAGTCAGACTCGGCCAGCGTAATTGCTCCTGCATTTTTAATGAGTGGCTGCTGCGCACTCTTTAAGGGAGCAGTGCACCACAGGATCCCTGCATGGTTGCCTGATAGTGCAGCAGAACTCCCTGTCCACCCTCCAGTCTGAGGGCAGATCAAGAAGACACATCAACCCTACATGGTTTTTCGCTAGCAGGCTGGACATGCTTTTCTAAAGTATTCATACCTCTTGAACGTTTTTCACAACTTGTGAAATTATGACCACAACACTTATGTGTTATATAATAGGAATATTGAAATAATGGAAAAAACACATTTTTAAAATTTATTTTTTTGTATGCAGATCTGAAAATGGTGGCATACAAAGATATTCATATTTTCATAAAATCCACTGCAACCTGTTGCCTTATTTATATGAGGAATCAACCTATGTCTACTTTTATATGAGTAAATATATCCTCAGAAAAAATTGGTGAACCAAAAGCAACATAAAGACCAGCTGGCTTGTATATAAGCCCTCGTTTAGATCGAAGCACATTAATCGAAATAAGTGATTAAAATCACCCTAAAACTCAATGGAGTCTATTGTTGTACCACAGTAAAATGTGAAAAAAAAAAATTCTGGTAGTAAAAATACTTTTGCAAAGCTGTTCTTCAAAAAGTCCTGCTTCTACAAACTATACTGAAACTGAGTGCTTGTCTTCTGAATTTAGTTCACCGATCACAGGAAACCCCTTTGTCTTGTTTAATGCTTTGAAAAACCGATGCCCCATGCTGATCCAAATAATACAAGCAGTCCTGTCATATGTTTCTAGCTAAGAACTGGGCTCACTTGCTAGTCTCTGGCCTGCCTCATTACCAGACATGTTATGGTAAACCGCAAGCACCCTATGGTGAAGAATCCATAATCAGAACAGTCTCGAATATGCATTTCATTAAAGTCTTTTTCTTCAAAGTATTGTAAAAGGAGACACATTTTTCTATTCTTCTGCAATCAAATACAGGAACACCACCTGCAGAGATAAACACAGTCGGGAGGATTATTATTGGTATTATTTTTCACTGTTGTCTTTCGTTTATCTAAAGATGTCATAGTTGGGCCAAGAATAATAATAAAAAACTTGACTTTCCACATGTCACTTAAAGGAATTAGCTTTTCATTTCCTTGTGGCTGCACAATCCGATAACCAGGAGTCATCACCCACATTTGCCAAAATGGAAGTGGGAGGAAACCCTGACTACAGACATGCAAATGGTAGTGTAGCTTTACCGCTTTGATTACAGTAGGAGGCCCTGGTCTCTCTTCTACCAAACACACACATTGGCTGCCTGCAACATTTACTCTACACAGCTGCATTAGTAGTGGCAGGCTCAATGAATATACCGTGACACGCATAGCTTGAAAAATGGCTCCGGAAAAAGCCAATTCTGCCATGAACGGGGATAAGCAAATAGGCATGAGAGCTTGAATAGCTACCAGTCCTGTTAGATCCCCCCGACCCCCACCTTTTTCACTCGACCACAATGAGCTCCTAAACAAATAAGAATATGTGCACCAATTTAGAGCAGCAGATGAACCTTGCGGAGCCTTGTCGAGCAAGTGGGGGGGATTACCAGGAGCAAACATTCCTTTCTCCCAGCTTTATTTGAGTTAAATGACTCAAGCCAACCTCTTAGACGCTGCCTGAATGGTTTCTTTGGCAGACCCCTCCACTGCTCCAGCTGCTTTGGAGGCCGCGAAGTGTACACATTAGTCACTGTATGGAAAAACACAGAGTGGGACAGGTAGGCGGCATGAATTAGATTGCAAGGACACTGATGTAGAGAGCGAGCCCAGCCAGCGGAGTGTCCAACCAAGAAATAAATAGAAAGAAAAGGCGAGTAGAAAGCCCTGGGCACAATAATACTCCAAGTCGAGGAGAGATTATTTTTCTTCACCAGTAATTAGTAGCACATAAACAGCCTTTGGCAAGAGAATTAAAAAGTGCCATCATGATATGTGATCTCTTTACAAGAGGCTGGTTTTCTTTCTTTTCTGTTGATAATCTGGTCTAATCATGAGCACGGAGGCTCATGATTAGACCAATTCTGCAGGTTTTGGTTAGTTGTAGGTGAATCTCTGAACATATAAAATGTGTTGAAAAGTTTGACGCTGAACACATCATTGTGTTCAGGCAGTTGAAAGTCACCTGCATCCAACAGAGAAACAGGTGTTCAGAAGGAGTATGTGGGGAATAAAAGAATCAAAGAAATCTGAGAAAAATCTTCTTTCTTGTTTCTTTTTAAAATATGTAAAATATTACTGGTGTAATTTTTGAAGAAAAATGCAAATGTTAGCATTTATTTATTTATTTTTATTCTGTGTTTGCTTGTCCTTGGGCTCCTCGGAAAATGCTCGAAAACAGCCGCTTTGAGAAACAGTTACTAATTCTCTGCCTGCTTTTTCTCTCTCATTAGCTGTCGTGAGTGCCCTGTGGAGGACTTCTATCCATTATTTATCTCTAGCCCCCAAAAACAACAGCTGCATGCTTGTGTAACCACCATATGTTATGCTTCCCCCAACATATTGGGAAGAACAGCGTTCTACGAAGAGATGTATATCAACCCACAGAGATCTGTTTCCAGTAGTGTTCAGATGTGCCACACTTGAATTGTCTTCTAGTCTTTTTATTTTTTTCCCTCAACCTATCAGCGGGAGAAGCACAGAGGCTTCCTCCAACAGTGAAGAGCCTTTGCATTTGTCATGTAACCACAATGCCACCTTGCAGAGTATTTCTGGATGCGCCAGCATCAATGGAATTGTCATATGGGGAGAAGAAGGTCACATTAGGTTTTAGCCAATAAAGCAATAAACCCTTGTTGAAGCTGCAGTTGGCGGTACAGAGTGAATTCTGTCTCCTCAGCACTTTTGAGTCTGCAATTAATCACTAAGCTGACATTAGCCTGCCGCCTTGAGAACGCTGGATAAACACCCCGGCAATGGTAAGCCAATGTTCTCCAACCCAGACCCATGGTAATTGTGAAGACATCTGTTGACACTTGTCTCTCTCAAAAGTGTTCAGAGACTCTGTGGCCTAGTTATATAGGATTCCAATACAGATCAAGGTGAAGTGCTGGTTTGCTGCTCACTACTGTGCTAAAGTCTTGAGTCGCTGTTCTTTTCTTTGTATTTATTTTTCAATGAGTCAGACATTGTTAGGATTTTTCCGCTTTAACATTCTCTACCACAGACAGTGGGAGTCAATGGTACTCCAGCATTGCCTTTATTAACATTTCAAATTGTAGCATCCAAAATTTTATCACTATATTAGCCAGGTTGTTACAGTATTTGGACACATCAAAGTGTTCTGGTGCTGCAGAAGTGATGCAACTTCGATAGATGATACAGGCACATCTTAATAAACTGGAATATGTGTTTACATTTTCGTTTGTCAGATTAAAAGCTAACTTTAAGCAACTTTTAAGAAGGTACTGAACATAGTTTTTAAGTTCACATTTCTGTATTTATTTATTTTTTGATTAGTGCGATGTAATATTTTAATCTTAGAAATCAAGTAATGTTTTCATGATTTAGTAAAGGGGAAATTGTGAAAAATACCATAAATTAAGGCTTACACAACAGTTTGTGTGTGAGTTATGGAAATAAATCAACTTTTCAATCATCAATTTTTTTAAGATGCACCTCTATATTCATTACATTATGTGCCATTGCTACAGAATTAATGCTGGTTCTTCTGCTTTTCTGATGGAATAGTAGCTGTTTAAAGCCTCTTAGTCTTTTGAGGTTTTATTAAGAGGATTTCCGGCAAGATGTGTTTTTCTTTGTTACTGCAGTGACAGTTGCCGTTCGGTGTTGTGCCTGCTTGCCTCTTACATCGAAGTAGCAGCAAGTCTGAAAAGGGAACAAAAACATAATTTCTAAGTAGAGTTTTGTAATTTTTTTTTATTTATTTAAGTTAAAGTTTGTTATAACTGCAGATGTTGTTTTACCAATTAGGTGTTCCTCTCTTCTTTTTAACAATTAATTTCTGTTTTATACCATACAATATATCACGGGCTTTTTGTTTAGATACTTTTGAAAAGGTGGATGCATCCATTTTCCTCAACCTTGAATTTTGAACATTTTGCATATTCCAAAATAAAATGAAAACATGGTGAGCAGTGCAATTCTTGATGAGATTTGGAATTTGAAGAAGTCTTTGTGAGAACCTTACAGTATTCCTTTTTTTTTATCTTTTGGTTTGCTTACTGCAGTGCCCACATTACACACCGAGTTGCACGATCCTTTCGGAAAGTCCTAAGATGCTGAGCAGATATCAGCATCCACTCAGCATGTTAGGATTTAGATTTGACTGTAAATGAAAATAATTGGATATTTAGGGGAGTTTCTAGCTGTAAGTTGCCAAGCTCACATTGCTGGTGAGCAGCTTTAAAACTATCAGCAAAGCATTGCTCTGCTTTTACATCTATTTTTCCCCTCAGCAGTGTGGCCATGTTTTTATGGAAGAAAGTTATATTTGCATTTCTTCAAAAAATGTGCATTTGCTCTGTTCTTTGTAGTTGGATTCTCGTGAATTTTAATATTTAACATTCTTACTGCGACATAATATAGCTTATGTTTTTTGTTTTTTTCTAGTTTTTCTTGGCATTGTACAACTTGTCCTTGAGTTGAACTGGCTGAGATGTATTCTACTTGTAAAACTGACATGTGTTGAACCTCTTCCATTTGTGTACAGTCTTTCTCACAGTAAAATGATGAACAACAGATTGCCTCTAACTCTCCTTCTGGGCTACAGAAAAATTTATCCTAAGATCATCTCTGATAATTTAGCTTTTTAGGATACTGTTGAAATACTCAAAATGCTCCACACCAGCACACTGCCAAAATTCATCTAAGTCGTTTCCATTCATAGCCTACGGGTGCTGCTAAATGAAAACAGGAATAATGTTTCTGATATTTTAGATTTCTTTTACATATTAAATAGGAATTTTGTCAACAATTATAAAATTATTAAATAATCATTAACAGGAGATAACATGTAATTTGGTGTCATTAATTTTAGATTTTTAAACCAGATTTGATTGTTTAAGGATTTCAAAGAAACGTTTTATGTTGCAGTCAGCACAATATGCCAACACATTAGTTGTTGCATGCATAATGAGCAAGAGAGAAAGCATAGAACTGGACATTTAGTGTTGAGGAAGAAGGTGGGGGCAGCTGCATGTGAGGAATGGTGGGAGTCCTGTTGAGTTCATCGAGTTCACTGGAAGGGAATGACACACTGCTCACCCTCCTGCAGTGTCTCTCTTTCTCTCTCAATCAGGGTGGATGTGAATAATTTATCACATATAATTTATCTCTCGAACTCTCCACCTCATACACTTTAACACACAGACGTACTCACACATACGTGCAGTTTTGTCCTTCTTCACTCAAACGCACACAGACATGCCTCAGGAGGTTGGGTCCTGGGTATAGTGTGGATTGAGCGAGCTGGAATCTGCACACAGGGAAACCTGATAGGCCTTCACTGTGCCAAACACATGAGGTCACCCTGACTGACTGATCCCGCCTGCCAGCTAACCCCTCCCCCCCAATGTTAAATCCCAATGTCTCTGAGAAATTATCGGGAAGACTTGAAAGGTTTTCCTTTTGAGCTTGATGTGTTTCTGGAAATGCAGGAGTTGTTTTATAAACCCCGAAAGGCTGCTAAAGCCTTTATAGACGGAAATTCATTCTTTAAAGAGTAGTCGGATTTATTACAAGTTGGGTTTATTTTCATAGTTTTGCCATCAGTTAATGGTCAGATTGGGATTGGCAGAAACAGGCCTTAGCATAATCAAAGAGCCTTTAAGGGGCCTGTATGACCATTTTTACATTTTGTCCTTATGCTCGTATAGCTCATGACAATTGCATTTATTTTCAGAAATATGTAAAAAAAAAAAAAAAAAAAAAAGCATATAAGGGAAAATAAATTAGCTCAAGGCAGTTGAGGGTTCCGCCAAAATTCCCTGAAAGATGACAGCATGGTGTCTGGAACATCAAATTGCTGTATCAATATATCACACAATCTTGAATTTTGGATGCGAGTTCATAAAATAAATTATATGGAGATTCTTCCAGGGATAATGGGGATAGTTACCCTATAGCAGTAACTTGGAAACCTACATAGCCGGCAAATTACACCGAGATTTAAAAGCTCTCTGTGGTCAACCCAGTTTTCCTGTAATTCGTCGCAGGAACTAATTACAACCTGTGACGATTAATGTAACTTGCAACACTCAGGTATACTCGGCAGTTTCTGCTCTACCTCTGACTTGCATTAATACTCTGTTGTGCCAGCACAATGATGCAAGAAGAAGGGCCTTGTTTATTTTAGGGAAACCCCGCAGTGATTATGCAAGTCTTACTTTTCTGTTTTCAGATTTATGTCCTGCATTTAAGAAACAAAGGACAGGACTTTTAATGTAAGATAGAAATGGGCATTAAAAGCCAAAATAGACTAAAAATCAAGCTACTAATGCATTTTTGCATCAAGTATTATACACAAGCTTCAAACCTTTTTCATCTGAATTCAAAATTGCACACAGGGAGGAGTATTTAAAGCTTCAACAATTGCTTCCTATTCCCCCAAAAAATGGTTCAAAGAAGAAACTTTGATTTCTGAAAATGATGGATGTCTATTTAACGTTGGTATGTTACTGAATGCAAAAATAACTTTCTGCTGAAGCAGGGATAATTTTATATCTCTGTAAATTTACAAGTGCTTCTGTTCAATAGGAGATCCTTTCAGACAAATATAGTTTTGAGTTAAATCATCAATGGCCCCAAACTAACAATTTGCCTTACATTGAGACAAAATACACCAAAATATGCAGATCTTCAATATTAAATGCACTGAGAGAAAAAAAAATTGTAGCAAGTGCAAGTTCTAGAGTCTTGTCTTTTATCCCAAGCAGCCCTTTGAAATGGTCTCCTTAACCCAAACAATGCTGTCAACTCAAAGCACCGGCCACAAAAGGACCCTAAACATGTGTTCTTTAGATCCCTGCTCCTGTTCTCTTGTCACACAAGTATGCAAGATGGACACCCACTTTCAGTCAGCCACACACACACAACACGACACGGACAGATGCACATCCACGCACACATTCACACAACCGTGTCCACGCACACACAATTATACACAAACTACCACCCCCACGACAGAGCAGTCACCTCTCGCTCCCACGCATCTCATGTTCTCCCAATATTATGCTAAAACAGACACGCATAATTGCGCTGGCATGGTTCCTTGTTTTTGTTGGCTCTTATCAATGGCTTCAGTAATGTCTCTGACAGAGGTGATCGCTGCTGCAGGCACCACAGATCTACATCACTGCACATGCAAATACGCTGTTTCCATGAGGTCCTGCTGGAAGATTGTGAGGGGTAAAATTATTTTACTTCTGATACCAGTAAAATGGATAATTTCAAGAGGAGGATAAATGTTAATATTACATTTATGCCGTGGTGTTTTTTTGGGTACATAGTTTCTTTATTGATCTCTTGATGCATGCCATGAGTTAATATAGGATCAAATGGAGCAGAGAGAAATATCTAAAGAAAAAAATTAGACATGTGAAGGAAAAACAGAAAACAAAGTGCTTTTTTCATATATTTCATTCTATGCATTCTGCTGCTTTGTTGTTTTATGTGTTTTGAGCTCTTGGCAACCCTGAACACCGTGTTCTGTACGACTCACTTTGAGGTTGGCTTAAGTTTTAAACATATCTGTGGCTTGTGTTTCTCAGCTGACTCTATATGCTTCATTGATGCTGAACATGCTCCTTTTGTCATCCTGAATCCAAACAATGTGCACAATGTAGACGTAACATAAAGTACTGTGGTGAGATGTTAAAGTTTATGTGGATACTTCAGATTTTTTGAGGTTGGCTTTAGTTGGGGGAGCAGAAAATATCTTACTTGTGGTTGAAAACTTCTTCAGTGTCTTCTTTTTAATGATTAATCATGAGATAACTTTTTCAGTCAAAAGCTTACCAGATAAGTGTTTTTCTTCTGCCCTGTTGAACACAACCCATTTCATAAACTAACATGCAGGTCATCAAATGCTGTCATTGTAAGAAAAAATATTTCCACAATGTGATTAAAAGCAATTTTCCTTTTGGTGGTTGATTGTACTTGACATGAATGTATTTCATGGTTTTGCAAACTCATGCCTAAAAAATGCAAAAAAATTTAGGGTCCAAATTGAATTAATGCTCCACCATTATTTTTCAGGTAAATATTCTGAAGTGAATTCACTGCTTCTAAATGGTCTAGTTCTTGTTAATTCATCACTTTTATGAAAATATAGTTTGAAATGAAATTATGTGAAGTTATGCTCCGATTAGCAATAACATGACTACAGTTTCTCTTTTCTTCCATAAAGTGCCGTTAATCTGAGTCAATTCTTTTGCAACACCGGCTCTCTTTCATACATTCTCCAGTTTTAATTGTTGCAAGGCAAAATAAATTTTTGACTAAAAATGATCCAATTAAACAGATTACAGTCCTTTCAAAACACTACAACCCTGTTTCATAATAATCCCATTTGTTTAAACATACCAATAGACAAAATCATCACTGACAGTGATGAAAATAACAGAGTTGATTATATCTATACTAACATGTTAACTTTACTTGTGAGGTCTGAAAGAAAAGATTGAAAGGCCAAAATGCAAAAGGCATTTGGTTTATTCCTCTGCCCATCTCTGAGGTACCTGCAGACCTATAGCTAAACTCATTCTTTGACAGCAACAGGAGCACGGTGCAGACACAGCCCTATTAGTTTAGTCTAAAATACTTTGTTTTAAATCTCCTTTTATTCTCCCTACAAACGACCCTCCAACTGATTAACAGAAATATTTAATCAATTCAGTCTAGTTGTATAGATTCAAAGTCAATTCCAGTTCAATCCCAGTTATTACAAAATATTTATTTTTGAAGTATTTCTTTAAAAATTTCTGAAATGTCCCTTTAAACTTAAAGCTACTAAATGCCTGGGAATGCTGCAGATTTTTTATTTTTTTTTTATTCTTGTGTAATTCCTACTTAAATTTCCTGAAGCAAATTAAATGCTGTCCACGCAGCTTTCCCTCGAGTGTGAATTGATGTTTCACCCATAAATTTGTCTTCATTTTTATTCCTGTTCTTCCTAGATCGACGGAGCATTAATTTTTTTTCAGTCGTTTTCATCTCATTCAATTTATTAAGTTTGATTTACCAAAAATATCCTGGGTAATTGTGTGTAGTAGTTGCCTTGCTGTTTTTTTTCTCCCACTTTGCTCGCTTTAGAAGCTCAGGTTTATTTTGTAGGTTACCGAGGGTGAGTTAATGGAGAACCTCAAACCAGCTTGTAGCGCTGCCTTTGCTATGACCCATGGAGATTGTGGAGTGACCTACGTGGTGCTGCCCTGAGCCTACATTTGAAATCCAATCTCCTCACAGGGATATGCTGCATGTTTTAGCAGTCTGGTTTGATAGCTTCACCTTCCGCCTCCCCCAAAGTGTCTATCATTCCGCTAATAAAACTAGCTTTGTTTTCACCTGCGATGACCGGGGTTAGTTGGGTCTTATGGCTCGCAGGTGGGAATAGAATTTTTTTTTTAATCACATTGGTAGCTTCTTCCTGCTCTCTGCTCTTTGACTTGATAGAAAGAGAATAGGCAATCAGCTTTGTTCTGCCTGTACAATAGAAATTAATTTAATTTATCTGAAACACAGCATCTGCAACATCAAATAAATCCATGCAAACTGACAAGTTGTGCTTTATTAGATCAATTCTAAGTGTTAATGAAGTGACTGAAGCATCAAACATAAAACCAGTGCTAATCAAGCTGAATCTGTGCTACTCTGAATCTCTGAGTTACAGTTTAATCAATGCTACTGCATTATGCCTAAATTTTCATTACATATCCAACATGGCTAAAGAGGGACAATTTTATCATGCAAGTCATCTAGATTACTCCTACTCTTACTCTAATTAAAAACGGGGAGGGAGGAATCAATGTACACAGATGAGCCATATTGTTAAGGTATTTTATCGAAGAACAAAAATTACACAGTCCTGATCTCGAAGTTGTTAAATGTGTCAACCAAAGGAGTGCTTCTCCATGGCTGTTTGTTTCTCTCCCCATCCCATAACGGAGAGAGAAACAAATAGTATATTGGTAATTGTCTGCAGCTACAGCACCCCACACTGAGATCCATTAGTGCCATTTAAAACGCAGCACAGGGTGAGACTGCTCCTCTGTAATTCAATAAAAGCGAGGCACAGAGATAGAGGAGGATGAAAAGGCAGGAGGCTCTCCAAAGAGCTTGACGGTGGATCATTTGCAGTCTTTCAAGGGGCGACACATCAGCTGAAGATGTGTCTTTTGTTTTTACATTCATGCTCACCCATTTCACTGTGCTTTGGGGCCCAAAATCTACCTAGAAAGGAGTTGATTATGCAATTTCACTTCATCACTTTGGAGTTAGTTTGGCATCTTAGAACAAACCAGTTGATTTCTTTGAAAAACTATTTCATAAATACATAAAATTTCATCACATTTAACTGAAGTAATTTTTAGTCTGATGCTATCTTTGAAATGCATCTCATGAGGACAGTTTAAAAATGAAATCCTCACTGTTCTAACCCTAACCAGGAAGTCAAGGGTGTCATGCAGAGATCGGGGCGTTTTTTTTTCTAGCTCTAACACAATGCAATTAAAAGCAAGCTGGAGATTTCTGTTTGAATCTCTGGGTAGAGACACTTGAAGATTGCAATCAGACGTCAGCAACCTGCTGAGTGTCTTTGGTCTAATTACTAAAAACACTGAGTTAACTCTCTTGCATATCCTATACCAGCTAATGACTTAAAATTAAAAATTAATTAGTCAGACACGGTAGAAGTAAAAAGAAAGAAAAACTGGGGATGAATTAATGAATAAAACACTTCGTATTCATCTTTGTATTTGTCAGTGGAAGCTTAAAACATGGAATCATTCACATATACATGATTATTATCAATTTTAAATAAAGATACATAATACAAAGAACAACAATAATCACAGTATTGATGTCAGATCAGGAAAACTTCCTGATCTGACATGTGGTGGGATTATAATTTGCATCGGAGGCTTTTAGACTTGCTACCCATTTCTTCTATTACCAAAGGAAGAGCTGAGTACATATTTTTGACACTACACTGCAGTATATTGTAGTATGCTGTAGAATAGCTCACTTTTTAAAACTATTGCCTCCCTTCAAGAAAGTCATAGGGTTACTCTGTGTTTCCTCCCACAGTCAAAACGCATGACTTTTGGGTCAATGCTCCTTTGGTTTGATTATGTGGTTGCACGTTTGTTTATCCTGTGTTGCTCTTTTATGGGCTGATAACTTTTGTAGGATATACCCCACCTCTTTCTCATTGGGGTTGATGGGATGATGGAAAATACTGAGAAATTTAAAATAATTTGCGTTGTCAAGGCAGTACTCGACAATAATAGAATATTTGCACGTCTTTGTATGTTTCTGCACGGTTAATGTTGAGAAATATACATAGAGTAAGTGCATGCAGGAATTTCTTGATGTACATACAGTTCAGTGTTATACAAACAACTGTGCCTGGTTTCTCTAAATACCAGCAGGTGTCAGTGCTAAATTTTCCCTTTTATTGTTGTGTTCTACTTATTTTTTTCTAAAGCAACTTCTCGATCATGTACTGATAAATAAATGTATAAAACATTTACATAATGCATACAATGCAAAATGTATTCCCTAAAGCCTGATCCAGTGATTGCTGACTGCCGAACAGACGTCAATGAATTATGCAGTGGCATCACTGTCGTCGTGAACGCGATTTTAAAGGTGCCCTTTTTACCTCAGCTAGCAGTAACACTTCTTGCCTAAAGTTTTTGCAGGAGGAGAGATAGTCAGGTTCAGAGAAGCCATGTTTCAGTCACAGAACATGCAAAAGTCAGTCCTGACTTTTTGTTCCGTTTAGTCCCACGTGGATGAGCGGATGTGCGTGAAGGTGTGCTTGTTGAATTTCTGGACTGGCCTTTTAACTTGAAACCCTTGAAGACGTTATTTTTTTCAGGTTGCTTGGGAATGAAAAATTGAGTTGTAAAAGAAATGCTCTCTGCCTTTGTTTTCGAGCAGCACAGCGAGAGAAAGCCTGCCCACCAATTAGGGAATGCCGATTCTTACAGCCCATGAATTATTAAGAGCAACCCATCGACTAGGAGCAGTGACGGAGGGCAAGAAGCAGGGCCAAGCCACCTGAGCACCAAAGCTGCATTTATTAAAGCGTGAGATGTCTTTCCTCTGCACTAACACCGTGATAATTAAAGTACATATAACCTTTGCAAAACAGAACCCTCCTAATTGTTTGTGGTCTTCCATTGTTTGGAATCTATAAATCTTATAAAAGTACTTCTTAGTAGGCCACATGGACGGTTTGAGGAGTGGAGGAAGAAAGAGAAACTGAGACACGGGTAGGATAATGTACGGTATTACATTGCAACTTGCAACACCAGCTACCCTCGAGGTCAACCAAATCATTCCTCTTGTGAGATTTATTGCTCGGTTGTAGCTAAGGCAATGAGGTGCTGTGAACCTTGAGCCAATGTTCACATGGAAGGTCTTCACAGTCATGTACAGGGGCCACAGGTGGAGTCCGGCTTGTTAACTCTGAATTCAGGGCTCCAGCTAACACCTGAAACATAAACCAAGGAGGGCATCAGTTAAGAACTGCTAATGTGTCTGCTGTTTTTGGAGAACACAATGCTTGTTTTCACGACTGTAGCCTCATCGTGAACCCTGTAAGCCTATAAATTGCTGGATTGGAACAGCTTTGTGTGGAAAATCTTATGCAGCTATCATTGTGCATAAACAACTATGACTTCTTTCAAGTTTCTTAGTGCCCTCTTCAGGGTTGCAGAATTGTCAGATATGTCTCAGTTGAATCAAAATAAGAGACTGATTTCTGTTTATGATTGACTTTTTGCTCCCTTAGAATTGATAAGTGGAAAAACTACAGAGCACAGAGAAATGGGACTTTTAAAAGAAAGAGATATATGGATACTCTGTCATTGTGCTGCTTTTAAGTGTTTTCCTATTTACTTATTTAATGCTATGCTGCAGGGGAACAAAGGAATAAGAAAAAGCCTTTTTTTTCTGATGTCTTTAAATAGAGATCCCGACAGCCTACTCACTTTTTCTCGCTTGTACTCAGAAATGGCTGACTCAATCTTGGCTCAAGAATATACATTAACAATGCCCCTGTTTGTCACTGAAATGGCTTAAGTGCCCTTTGAATGGCTTTAGAGTCAATGTTTACCACCTACCTGCCCTGTTATTTTTGAAAAACCACCAGGCCAAAGTCATTTAACGCTGATGTGACTCAGGCCTGAAACTAGACAAGACGCAGAAATGCTGTCCTTAAATATGCCTTTCTTACTGCTTTTCTCCTCTTCTCCTCCCCTACTGTGAGAATATTGCCATCACCACCTGATTTAGTGGCGATGAATGGTTAGATGGATCTCTGAGAACACAGGAAAAGCAATTCTAATGCAAACAGATGAGTTGAAATTGTATTAGTTGTTGGGCTTATTGGATGTGAAGGAGAAGATAAGGAGAGTGTAAAATTATGGATAAGATGTAACCCACTTCAGTTTGTAATTAGAACTGGAAATAAGAATAGATTTTCTTGGTAATCAAACTTTTATAAGTTTTTTTATTATTATTATTCTAATTTTAGCTGCTGGGAGCAAAAATAGTTTGTCTTGGAAGTGATATTTTTTCCATTCGCTTTCTTTTTGTTTTCCTCAGTCTCAAATAGAAGTCTTAAACATCACTGACTTAACTGTAGAGATGCATTTAGTCATTTAGTTACCTTTGTCAAGCACTCAGCATCAAACTATACTTTGTCAACCTTGTTTTATTTTTTTTCAATTTTTCACACATAATATTTAACTATTTGCTTAAAATATCCTCATTTTATTCTTATGAAAACTCTATTTGTGTCTGATGTAATTATAGAAATTGTACAAAACTGAGCAGGTTACTATAATAAACATTTACCCCCCTCACAGGGAGATATTAACTAAGATTGAGCAGATGGAGCTGTAGCAAAATAAGTAAAGTCTCTTGTGGGATATCAAGGTTCCTGTAATTATTTCGGCATATCCAGAAAATTCCTCCTTGACCAAAAACCACAGAGGTTCTGTTCAGCCATGTCAAGTGCTTTGTGTGTGGCAGGCTGAGCCTCTCCCACCCCCAATTTGGTGGTCAAAAATAATTGGAAAAAGATGATAATAAAAACAACATGAGTTTCATTGTGATGGTAATTGCCCATCCACAGAATCTGGCAAGCCTCTTCATATTCAGTCTCACAGTGATGCTTCTGTATATGATATTTAGGGGACTGCCTGCTGGTGTTCATGTGCTAATCTGTGCCTTTGTATAATTGAACAAATACTTTTTTCTGAGACGCTATAGCACCATACTTTAAGGATAAAACAAGAAAACTGCACACCCACACAATACTGCTATCATCTCCTAAAAGTTTTTACTACATGGTAAATGCAGGGCTTAGAAAATACAACAAACCAGAACACCAAATATTCTTATAAAATTAAAATCTATATCAGAACATCTGATATTAGAAGAGATCTGTAATGGTTTCGTCAGTTGTTAGAAATCAATTGAAACCATTTTTGCAATGGAGGATTTAATAAAAAAACATGAGCTATGTGATTAGTAAATAAACCAATGAAATGCAATCTTACTTGTACATCTATAAAAAGATAAACAGGACTTTTCAGTATTGCTCAGGCATTTATGCTAATAGTGTGAACTTATCTACCAACCAGTCAAAGGGCTCTTATGACAATAAAGCCCAACAATTTTTATACCCCAGGTAGATTTATATTTAAAGTAGGGCTGAAACGATTCCTTCCTTCCTAACCCTAAATTATGTTTTATTTAGCGACCGTTATTTGCGCTGCGCAAGGCTCTCACTTTTGCCTGTTGAAGAATTAGCAATATAATGTCCAATGTTCAAGTTCGGCCTGGGATAATTTTAGTGATTTATGATAATGTCCGGGTATTTGTCGGTTTTGGGGGACCATTGAACATGTTTAAAATGACTGGCGCGATGCACATTAAAAAGTATGTGATCCCTGCTGGGATCAAGTACTCAGCAATCACCTTTCTAACTACATTTTCTAGAAGATTATGTCCAAATAAATAGGAAAATGGATGAAATCATTAGCTGTCAAAGCAAGTACAAAATATTCCCGAGGCAAGTATGACTTGAGACTTTATTGTTCTGAAAAATCTTGTATTTCACAACCAAAAAGTCAGAAATAAAACAATCAAAACTGCAAAAGTGTGAAATGGTAAACGACCATCTACCTTAGTGTGTGAAGCTGAATTAGACTACCTATAAGTTATACGAATAAATGCAGTCTAATTGGGGTAGAAACTTCCATTTACTCAAAACAGTTTTTCCGAGCCTGAACTAGACTGATAAATATATGAATGTGTTATAAACATTGGCTTTTTTTCTTTTTCATTCTACCATGAAGTGGAAATAAGTCATAACTTCAGTTACCTTTGAAGATCCAAATGGACTGATTGCGTCAGAGTTGGGTTTGTTTTAACCCAGATGGCCTGTGTTTATGTGTACTGGCTGTGATCCATTGCCGTGTCCAAGTGTTGCATGCATTAAACTCTTCCAGCAGCCTGGCAAGGACACAGCAGACTACAGTCACTGAGGCAAGCAGTCAGGATACGTGGAAACATTACACCATTACACTCACCTACTCCTCAGACACGGTGACTTATCTCATGAATAAATCACACTATCAAGGTCCGAGCGACTCAGACACTGCATCTCTTCTTCTTTGGCAGTCGTCTGCTTCCCAATTCATCTTTTTTCCCTCTCTGCTACTTCTCCCTCTTTCTACTTTGCATCGTATTTTTTTAAGTCGCTCGCTCTAGATGGCTGCCCAACAGTGCTCACTTTATTTATCACGCAATTGTGACATTTTTTGGATAAAGCTGCACACCCACTCTGATTGAACTCTGCTTGTGAGAGCAGGAAAACACTTGGGTTTCCAGTAAGTCATGCAACTGACAGACCAGGATGGCCAACCCCGAAGAGGCTGTCTCTTGTCCTTTAAATCACTCAGAGATGCTTCTAAAAGGTCTCTAACTCAAGCATCATTCTCTTATGCCAAACCAGTAAAAATAGAGAAAACATCTGTTTGTGGGGGGAAACAATAACCTAATAGTTCATGAAAAATAAATAATAAAAATCAAATTTTTTTATTTCTCTCTGATATAAAGACTAGACGTTTTCCAATATTCCTTTTCTGATTTTGTGACATTTCCAGGTGGGTGCAAAGGCAGAATGTTAGATGGCAGTTCCAAATATTTCACAATGCGGCATTGTTCTCTGATTGAACTCAAGTAAAACAATCCCCTGTGTAGTCCCGATGCCGGCTGCTGACAGCAGCTTTGCAGTATGCACACATCGGCCCAAGGAGGCGGGCGGATACAGGTTATTTTCTGTTGAGTAATGCTGTTATTCCTTGAAGGGGGGATACTTGCTTAACACACAGTGCGAGATCTGGCACAGCGTATTCTTTGCCCTACTAAACTCTTCTCAACACTATGTAAAAACTCCCCAATGACGGTTAGACTGGGAGGAGAATGGGGGTTAGGAGAGATTCAGAGAAGAAAGCACAAAGGAGAAATGGAGGACGAGCAGCCAGATGAGAATTGCGGTGGATTTAGAGATGGATAGGAGCTGACTGAATGGATTGGGAAAGGTGAATAGAGGATAGAGGGAAGACTAGAAAGAGATGAGTTCTGTTATGGAAGGTTAGGGAGGAAAAAGGGGAGGTGAATGGAGGTTCACAGAGTTTAGTAGTGAGGATAGTTTAGTGTCTGGTGTACGTATGTATAAAACAAAACACTTAGGCTGTCAGGAGTTTTTTTTTATCCAATGTCAAAATACAAGGCTTGGGATAGAAAACAGGTCTATGATAAAAACAAGGTATTGCATGATGTAATGTTGAAGCCAAATTCAGATTTAAATTCACATAAACTTGTCAAATGAGAATAATAGGGAACATGTTTCCAGCCTGCACAAATGAAAACTGGTTTTCAGGTAACAAACCAGAGTGTAGAGCACCATAAACATTGATAAGTAGATGATATAGCGGCATATAAGTAATAAGAACAAGTACATGCTATTAAGTTCTTATAAGGCCAGGTAATAACCCAGGTATTTAAATGTATGAAACTTGGGAGAAATCTAAAATATACAGAACACATGGATCTCAAGAACTGGGATTGGACGCTACTGCTTTGCACCATGAAGAATGAAATAAAGACTCATCTTTTCTGAGAAACCCTTTTCACTCAATACATTTATCACACTAACATGCCAAACTTGCTCTTAGTGCTTCAGTGTAAGCAGTAAATACTTACATTAGGGTTTCCTACAAGACTTTTAACCAAAGGAGTTATAAACTCCTTTGGTTAAAAGCATCTGTTAAATGACTGAATGCGATTCTAAGTACTTCTGACAAAGTAGGAAAAGTTTATCTGAACTGCGCAAGCACAAACAATGTTGTTGTTTTTTTTTTCTGCTGGCTGCAGTCAGCTGTTACCAGCAGTTCCTTGAGATCCAGTGGGTTAAATGTGAAGTATTTAGAGATTGGACTTGATTGATGGTTTCTTGAGGTATTCAAATTTTGATAGAAACAAGATTAAACTCACAAAACATTTAACAACACATTTTCTGTGATGTTAAATGTTACAATAGGATTGTGTGAAGAACACCTTTTCCTACTGTGTTTGGTATATCAAAAATGAAACCTGAAGTTAAAGTTGGAAGGGCACATCATACCAAAGTTAAATTAGTCACACAAAACATCTTTATGTCCTCCTGCCAGCAAATAGGGTTTACTGAAGCAACATTTTTTTTTTTTTGCACTAAACCAGTACTAAGTCTCTTTTTTGGATATGCTGTTCAGTTTGTTGATTGAAAAATATATTTAACTACGCCAGATTTGCATGTACGTTACGTTGAGGCATTCTTTTCCTCGCTATGGTTTTCTTTGTTTAAAGAAAGCAAAAGCATTCTCTTCGCCTTGATTGCCTGCTGCCGCCATGACCTTTTGTGAAACTCATCTGGAAGTTCACATCCATCAAAATCTCATTTACAGCCTGTCTTGCAATTAAATAGTGGCACCATTTCAGAGCCATTTTGCTTTTCTTAATGCACTGTAATATTTTTCAGTTGTAATGTTGTCATCTGACTTTATCCATGTGTCTAAAATTTGCCAGAGTAATAAAACCAAAAATTGTGGAGTAAATAGCCATTACAGATGTGGGCGGCTTTCTTTCTGCTTCTTCTTACACACCTGATATTTCTGGCAGGGATGAAACAGGAACTCAGACAGGTTGGTTAAGATCTCTGTGTGGACTCTCCAGATGGCTTTTTCAGATGTATGTCATAAAATAACTTCATGAACCACCTCAATCCAATCGTTCTTTGCTCTCTAGCTGATTTGTTATGGCTGTCTCAAGGCTTCCTGTCACAACAGTGGTTGGTTTTTTGTGCCAGTATTTAGTCTGGCAACTTTCAGAGAAGCTTCAGTGATTACATTCCTCTGGAGGATAAAAGTGACATTGCAGACTCTAACCAAAAAAACAAAAAAACAACTGAAAGTTTTCTCTATATCTTAACTGGATTATGAAACGGTGTAAAAGGTTTTCTAATAAGTCCAGATTCACCCTGTACTATAAGACACTAAAAATAAAAAAATATATATATCTCACGTTCTCACTCACAAATTAGAAAATCTAGTCCTGACCTGGAAATATGTTTCTTGAACATGGTAAATTTGGATTATTCACATAATTATCTGCCGTTCTCCCTTGTTCCATCTCTCTGTCAGATTAGTCTCTTCTTTGATTACCCTTACTGATAAGCAAGGCTTTTTAAAGAAAATTCAAGACCAAACATCTGAGGGGAAGATCTCTTAAGGATTTATAACCTTATTACTTTAGCTTTTTATTGTCTTAGCTGACATGCACAGACCTATAGATGTTTATACTGTATTGTGCTGCACTGCCTTTTTCACAAGTCTGTGCCTATATCAGGTTGTTTTAGTCAGAACAGTGTTGGCATCATTCAGTTATGCAAACATTACAAAGTTCCTTTAACTTATGGCTGCTGGCACACGGTCAAACACATATGCAGGTCTGAGGTCAGTGCCGGGCAGTAACTCATGCACTAAGCTGTTGGGGAACTTTCAGCCTCTCTGCACCTTCTCTGTCAATTACAGGCTTATTTATGAATTTGAGCAAAGTTGACCTTCTGGAAGAGTGGACCTAAATTTGTTTGTCTGCAGAATAGCATGACAAATGGCTAAGCGTCTTCGATATCAATCTGTCTCCTGTCTCCCTCTCTCTGCCTGACATTCTGCTATCTATAGTTGTTCATTCAAAATCTGGCAATTTGTCAAGCAATTGGCCCTGGATGTCAGACAAAGACATGCATACCTAGAGCAACTGTAGCATGAAAGACTGATATATTCCAGAGTAGATGCACGTTTAAAGGTGGGAGGTAAAGACAGATTGAGCTTAGTTTCTGTTATGTGGACTGTTCTTCTGTTTTTTGGAATGCGAGCGAAGTCTCTGCGTTTCAGGGCAGGGTGCCAACCGATGTGTGTTCCTGCACTGCCAGGCATTTGTTTCAATGAAAAACATCTACACAATGTCCTCCTCCTCCACCACCTCTTCCACACAGTCCCGTGTTTGTACTTAAACTTCCTGTGAAAAAGATAATTGACTCCTGAAGAATGTGCCCAATTAGTGGTGAAGAATAGGGTTGGGGCTTAGTGACTGCTTCTGGGTTTGTTTTTGCTTTTTCTTTTTCAATTGAAACTGAACTTTCCACTTTCGCTCTTCTGGGTCCAGAGCTATAGTTACACAGTGGTCTCCAGTTAGCATAACTTTCAAACATTATAATTGCTCCAACTTTCTCAGGTTGTCATATTTATTCAAAGTAGACTACACATTTTCAGTTTCTAATCAGGGATGGCAAATATTGTTTAGCTTTTGAATATATGGTGTGCACTATAGATCACAGATGTTCAAAAGCTTTTTTGTTCAACATATTGATTTTGATGGTATATTTTCATAAATGCCACTTACTTTCTTTAGTATGCCATTGCTTATGCTGCAAACTACTGGCAACTGATATAAATTCACAAATGATTCCTTAACACAGAGCAAGTGGTCAAACAGAAATGCTGACCCCACAGGAAGATGTTGCTGACCCTGCTATTATGTGAAACTAAAATAAAATGGGGAAATATTCAAGTGTTTAAAATGTAGTTAATCTTCTGATGGTTAAAGTGCATGTCATGATTTAACTATCTATATTTTACCCATTTATTTAAAATTGTTTGTCAGCATTGGCACAATGCCATTTCTGAAAAGAAATGTATAATATTTCTCTGATCTATTTATTCTTTAATTATTTTTGCAACCAAAATAAAAACCCTAACCCTGAGTTAAAGTTACTGTCAAATAATCCTGCATTAAATTTCTGCAATTCAATGCATGCATTTGCTAGGTTTATCTCTAAATCTAAATAAATTCTGAAGATCCATGCTAGTGACTCCATAGCAAGTTTTTTTTATAAATATAAAAAAATCTATTTATGGGGAGAGGATGCAACCAAGTGGATTCAGTTGGTGAACAGATTTAGAGCATTTGGTTTCCTAATATGTCCCTCTCTTGGTTGCCTTGCCTTTAAATGAGCATCTCTATCTACCCACTCCTTCATTGCAGTCATCCTGCAGTCTCCACTCCCACACTGCAAAGCTTGCAAACAGACCCAGCTGGCTATAATGATGACAAATCAGCCCAAATATTTATGTCCATAGAGTTTCACTTTGTCTCTGCCCACGGCTCGCTCAGTGCTTTCTCTTACAGAATCCTCGGCGGCGGTCACTGTACTTCCAGCCAACCCGTCATAATCTGCGCAGCACAAACACACTTAAGCCCCAGTTATGTCACCTAAACATTGGCTGACTCTTAATGTCCACAGAGAACCAAGTTAAGGGTTGCTGGAGGACTGGTGTATGCAATCCAGCTCCATTTTTAGGTTGTGTTTGAGGACATTGTTGCCAACCAGCATAAGTGAAAGTGATGTGTATTTCATATTTATCCTAAGGACAAAAAGTGTTTACAACAGAATTTAAAAAAAAAAATAAATAAAAAATTGGGACTACAACCAGAATTATTTAAAACAACAATTTTGAGGATTTCATTTTTTTTGTTTTATAAGTAGTGTATTCAGTTTGTTGAACATGACAAAATTTCACTTAAACAGAAATAAGAAATATAACTTAACCTAACGGAAATAGGTTAATTAGAGATCCCAAGCATGCACTTGGAAAATGTACAAACTCCATGCAAAAAAGACCCCAGGTGGGAATTTTAACCCAGGATCTTCTTTCTTTAAGGCAACAGTGCTATTAATGAAAAGGCACGAAGGCCCGTATCATATAGCTGCTTCTCAAAATGAGAAAGACTCCAGTAATTCCTGAATAGCAGATGTTTGTAGCTCATAAGATAACATTGGATAACTGTAGCAAAGAGTGGCATTTAAGGTTGGTGTGAGATTCATGTTGGCTTATGAAATATGAGCGATTATAACTCTTGGTCAAACCGAAAAGAAAGAGCGACTTCCTGCTGGTTGACACCGTTTGTTGAAAACGCATAGCCACATATCTTAAATTATTTTAAGAATATGTTAATCTTCAGGTGTTAAAGGAGGTAATATTCCTAGTAAGAGGTATGAATAAAGAGTGTTGGTACAAAAGGCTGCTAGTTTTCATACCTAAAAAACTTTGGTATGAAAAAGCAAAAGGAACAAAGTGAGCAATACTCCATAAAATGTACGAGTTGTTTTTCACACAACTAAGAGTCATGGGCTGAATTTGAAGGCAATGTTTCTGTATTATGACACATGAAAGTGGAAGCTGTTGAAAACAGAGAGTACATAAAAAGAGAAAATGGTTAGATGAAAGAGATCTTCAACAATTTTAACGATAGCGTGGATAAACCTATAGTTATATTTGTTGTAGTCTTTATCATTGTTTGCCAACCAGTGTGTTGTGTCACAGTCTGGTTGACTTCAGATACATTAACCTGTACGTGTAAGGTTTGTTCTTTTCTAGTTTGTCCTTTCTCTCCCTCTTCTGTTTCTTATAACACTCTTAGACCTTCGATTTAACTCTGGCAGTTAATGCCTGTGAAATAAATATCTGTCTTAAACAAATTTTTTTTTCTTTCGTCTCCTCATGCCCCCACATACAGAGAGCTAACAATCTCTTCTGCTAAGATGCATTTGGGCAGTGCTGCATTCCCAGGTGAATTGGGGATGATTTGCTATTCACTCCTCTGGCTATGCTTTACCAAGAGGAGCATGGACACACACTGAACGAGTAAAGAAAGAGGAGGACAGGCAGGTTTCCAGCGTCCCTTGCTCTTCTTTGAGCATTGAGATTCAGTCATGGTTTTTAAAGCACATGTTTTTGAGCTAAAGGTTTAGAAGCAGCAATCCAGGATGGATGGGGGATTTGTGTTCCTTCGATGCTTAAAGGCTGCTGTGAATGCAGCCGACCGCCGAGCAAACTGTTGGTTCTGGCAGTTTGGAAGGGATGCCTCTGGGAGCATGCTTGCCTCTAAGAGTCTTTGCAGAGACTTTGCCAGCATGAATTAATGGAGAATGAGTTGTGAGGCTTTTTTCCTCCATTTTAAGAGACTGGGTGTAATTTTTTTTACAGCAGTGTCTGACTGGACTGAGCAGAAATTCACAGAACAGGAAACGCATATTAACACAGTAACAGACGTGGGTGTGTGTGTGTGTGTGTCTGCCTGGCGACCTGAAATAGCGGTGTCATGACCGTGTGCAGGCTTGGGCAGGGTTGTGCTGGCTTACTGATGATATTGACAGTATGGCCTTGTCTGGCCCAGTTCCAGTGTTGAGTTAGCTCCTCTGGCCTCCTATAAATCAGGCCCAATTACTACATTTGTGTGCAGCCACCTCATTCAGCTCTGCCCTGCACCGCAGGGAAACACAGAGGAGGAAAAGGATGTAAAAAAGACAAAAATGCTTTGATCCCAGTTACTGAAACAACTAACTGTGATTTGAAAGGTACTAATTCCTCACACCAGAATGTGACATTTTCTTGTTTCTAACGGCTACTGAACAGTTCAACAAATCATGGTAATGTAAATTTAAAATGTTTATATTTATCTTTCATCCTCTGGAATTTCTTTTTTGCGTTTCACCTTTGTTTCTCCTTTTGTTTACTTTTTCATTTTAAATTAACCTCTGATCCCTATGAACTTTTATCTTGTATGTATTACTGTTGTAACATATTTTTTTATGTTTTTTTTTTTTACTCAGTTGCAGCCCCTGTTTTAGATTATCTCCAAATGTTCCAAATAATTCACAATTAAAATGCAATATTTGATGATTGAATCATTCCTTACCTTATAGGACTTGGGTGTGAATAAAGGTAGCTTTTCTAAAATCACATTTAAAATATGTTCTATCGCAAGGGCGTAGGTTTGGTCTAAGTTTTGGTGGGGACCTTGACATATGGCAAAAATTGGTCGGGACTTTTTCATATCCCGTGAATA